>BMAC01001463.1:0-71665 GCA_014905375.1 Phtheirospermum japonicum
TCGATTAAAGCGGGATTCGAAAAGATCTTTGCATTTAATGATTAGCAGAGGAACAGTGCCCTAGGCGGTGAGCTGGAACGCCACCCGCTCTAAAAATAGGGCTGACGTGGCAGCACTGGGTGTAAGGGCGAAGGCCTTGGAAAAACAAACTGACATCATTAGTGCATATGATTAGGTCCTGAAGAGGATCTCTGGGGATCCGTGCAAAGCAGGGGTAGGCCTGTGGGCCCCCATCTCTGATGAACACCCCTGAAATACATCAGCTCTACCCCAAATAACCATAGGGGGGAGGAGTTGATGGGGCAGCTAGTAAATCAGACCTCATTTGGGGTAGATCTGACTTGGAAGATTGGGAGTTAATAGGAAGAGAAACAAAGGCGGCTTTTTCGCTTGGATAAAAGCCCGACCAGACCTGTTGGAAAATGGGATACGTGGAAAGAAGGAAGCAGCTCTTCCTTCTTCTTGAGCTGGAGAAGTGCTCTACCAGACAAGAGAGGAGGAAGACCTGTTTGCCAGGCTCTGGATAAGGAGACAAGGGGGACCACTTGTCAGAATTGGTTGCGCAAATGGCCCGTGATTCGCGGCGCGTGTTCCTGGGATCCCGACCGGGGTCCCTACTAGGATAAGTTATAAATACCCCAGCCTGGAGGTAAGGAGAGGTATGTTGTGACAAGCATTCCTTCTTATTTTTTCTGGAAAACACCTCATTGCTTACTAACTTAAGCATCGGAGAGGTTTCCACCGGAAAACCACCAGTGGTCCTTTCTAACTTTTGTTTGTGGTGTAGGCTTAGGAAGCTCGCGGGTTCCCAGATCTTATCCAGGTGGTTCACTATTTCCGGTAGAAACACTTGCTTGCATTTACTTATTGAGGTATACGACGAGGCATCCTACCAACTTTCACTTTCAATTTTTAGCATAGTTTAGTTAGTTTAATTTCGTTATTTTCATTTTCCTTTTATTTTCCAAGCTTGAAACACATTGAAACTCACAATTGAATCGAATTCCGATAATACCAAGCCATGAACCCGTTGATTCATTTCAACACTACGAAAACTCTTCTAACAAAATGGCGCCATTGCGACTCGGTTTGGTTAAGGCTTTCGATTTGGTTGTAGTTTCATTGTGTTTTTAGCTTTCTTTTGTCTTTAACGTTTTTTGTTTAGTATGCAAGGCGCTTATAACTATGGTGGATACATTCCCGGCATGGGAGGGCATGGTGAAAACCATGCCGGGAATGAGACATTGTATAATAGGTATGGCAACGTGGGAGGGCATGGTGTAAACCACGTTGCCAACGGTGGCTACGGTTATGGGCAACCCGGCATGGGAGGGCATGGTGCAAACCATGTCGGGTTTGATAGTTTCTCAGGCGTGAGTGGTTCCTTGGGTGGTTATGGAGCTCCAAATTCCTATCCGAACGTGCAATCTCCTTACACCTATCCGGACATGCACACCTCAACTCCCGGCTCTTATGGCTATGGTGCTCCACAAAATTATCCGGATATGCCAAGCCCGAATCCCGGTCTACATGATGGTTCTCTCACTTCCAATATCGATTATGCCTAATTTGATGCCACCGATAGCACTCATGATCCCTATCCATATGCGTACTTCGGCGGTTTGAGCTCCAATGACCAAAATGCCCCTCCCGACCTCGATATTCCGATGCATGCTCCTATTCTGACTGCGCTATAAATTTGGAAAATTGTTTTCTAATGTTTCAACCGTTAGATCGAGTTGCCAGTTTTAAAAGACCTCAAGGAACTTTTTATTTATGTTTTGAATGGTGGAGATCGGATTTTGAGGTGTGAGCGAATATATATGAATTTTCGAGTGAAGCAGTTTTTATTTTCGGAAAATCCTACGCAGTGTTTTTCAAAATATGATTGTGCATAATAAAACCGTTGGATCAAGCCAAAAATTTGATATGTTATTCTAAATATATTGAAGTACAATCTGAACGGTGGAGATTCGAATATGAATTCGGAAGAATTTTATAACGAATTTTAAATGGAGCTAATCCTGTTTCCAAAAAGTGTTTTTCTAACTTCTTTTGAAAATTAAGTTATGCACAATTTAATTGTGGGATGAAGTTGAATTTTGGGTATAATATTTACGATATATAGTGGTTAAATATGAATAGTGGTGGAGATCAGGTTTTGAAGATGTGTCAGCGTGAGTAAGGGTTGTGATGCTTGCGTTTATTTATTGATTATTCTTATGATCATATAGTAACGGACTGAGTGAGGCCTATTTGTTGAGTTTGTATTAATATTGGTTTTTGAGGGTTACTCTATGTGTTGCCTGGACCTTAACCCGGGAATGGTCAATGCAAACAAACGCGATGAGGTCACGTGTCCAAGTATTCAAGGTCTATGTATTTTGTTGCTCGAAGTCTAAGGCGGTAAGGTCGTGTATCAATCAAACGCAACAAAATCGTCAAAAATCAAGATAAGTCTTTATTTTATTTTAGATGTTTTTAAAAGGAGGATGGTATGGTTTTGTTGATTGATTTGGTTGTCATATGGAATACTTGCTTATTGACTTGGTTTACATGGGGGTAGACTTATGATTTAATTGTTGAGTATGGTGTGATGATTGGTAATCAATATGCATAAAAATATCAAGTATATTATTTATGTCTGGTTGATGTAATCACAGGTTGTATTTACATGTGAAATTTATTTTGTTATAGTAGTGGTTAATGTGATCGAATATTATGGAATCTGGGAATTATTAGATTGAGGTTTTTAATTTTGTACTCTCCGGGTTTTGAAGAAGATGCTGAGGTTTGATGTATAAATTCGAGGGCAAATTAGTTATTGTCGACCCATGCATTTTGTATCATGATAATTATTTCGTACATACCTGGTTACATGAATATAAGTGTGAGAATATTGTAGTAATTGCCGCTTGAATGTATATACTTATTGTGGGAATTTTGTTTGATTTACTATAAGTATTCGAAATGGTTGGGACTTGTTTATTAGTCAGATTTTTAATTTAAGTTTCTATTCAGGGTTGTTGAAGCTCTGATATAGTTATGTGATTGATAACAATAAATTATGTGGATGATCTACATAAGAATTGTGTGTTTACATGCTACGGTCATTATTATCATGTTTATTTGAAATCCACAAATTATTTGACAAATTGATTCTAGTATTTGGTAATGGACTCTTCTATTATTTAGTTGATTTTGCATGAGGATGTAACTATGCGAATTCTAACGAATTGATGTGTGGTACTCATTGGTTTTATAAGATCGGAGAAGGCTTGATGAGTTTGATTTCTTTGGTAAGTTCTTTTGTAACAGGTTAATTTCATAATTGTAGACGCGAATAAAGGTTGCGATGCTTAAATGATAACTATCGATGAAGTTGTGGGTCTAAGGTTGATTTATTTTGTTGCTCAAAATCCAAGGCGATAAGGGAACCAGACCGTTGTCCAGTTTGCCCCCTGAACAGGGAGGTACAAGGTTTATAGCTGCGGAATATAATTGGGAAACCTCTATGTTGAATTAATGAGGTAAATGGGCCTAGAGGCATTCAAAGGAAAATATAAGTTTTCTATTATTTGGTTTGGTGGATGTATCTTTTATATATGTTAGCCTGTTTGCTCGATTTTATGGGTCCGATCGTATGCGTGTGACATTCAGGTTCTTTTGGTGTCACACAATTAATTATGAGTTTGGGTGAGACTTAAAATTTGTAATTAGTAGGATAATTATGCTTGGGGCTTTTAATGGGATTTGAGTGCTTGGATATACTTTGGTTAATTTGCGACTAAGGTTTTTGTTGAAAGTGGAAGATGGATTCATGTGGTTTAACACTTGGTTTGGGAGTACTTGTTTGATTTTATATAGTTATGAGGATATGCTTATGTTTTTAGAGATAAGAAAGATGAGTTTCGAATAAATATTAAGTGCTTATCAACTCCCAAGGTACTTGAATGAGTAGAATCATGAAAACACACTAAGAATTGCTTATTCTTGCACATTCCTGTATGAAAATACTGCACTGCCATACTCCAGTAAAATGGTCATAACTCACTTTTGGTTGATCCTTTTTGAGATCCGACTTTTGTGTTGGAAACTAGATTCGTAGGGTTTACAATGGTATATTGTTTGTTCTCTAATTCATTACCAATTAAAGCAGTTTAATCTTCAAAGTCGGTATATGTGCTGAAAATTCTTGTGTCAAGTTTGTTTGATCCATTAAGGCTTGATGGTGATATGATATTTGTGGTTGCGGTAAGGGAAAATATTTGATTTGCAAAGTTTTTGTTTAACATGGTATTGGCGCGAGTAAGGTTGCGATATTAGGATGATATTTTCTATGATTATGCTAACGGATTTGGGTGCAGGGCCTGTTTAGTTTGTATTAACTTAGGGTTAATTTGTGGGTTGCCCGACATGTAACTCGGAGATGAGTAAACCAATGCGAAGAGGTCACCAATGTTTAAGGCCATGTATCAGGTCGCGTGTCCAAACATTGACAAAAAGGTGATCGAGGAATTATGCTACCTAAAAATAAAAAGGTCGTGCAGTTGGGTATTCGAGGAGAGGTGAATTTTCCTAGGGCACCAATATGAATACGTATCGGGTACGCTTTTTGAAATCTCATGAAAGGGACGGTTTTCAATTTTCTGTTCTATTTATTTTTATGTGGTTGAACATGGGGGAATAATTGATTTATGCGATTTAATATGGTTCACTTAAAGTGACAAAATTTATTTGGGACGATTTAAAGGATTATAGTGTTTGATTCAATTTAAATAGTTAAGTCTTGTCACGTGTTGGATGGCGTATTAATTAAAGGTTTATGGATTGATGGTTTTATGATCTGAGTATGGAAAATACGCATAATTAACATGTTAAGGTCTTCACGACCTCGTTACGATCTCCGCAACCTCCTTACGGTCTCATGTGACCTCATTATGTAGAACAAGGTATGGCTTTATGGTTATGAAAATGTTTAAGCCTCAACGGCCAAAGATTTTATGGGTTTTATGTTTAAATTCTGACGCTTTCATTAGGTCGGCGATGGTTAAAGTCCGACGCTTTCATTAGGTCGGCAAGAGATTTTATGAATATGGTTAAAGCCCGACGCTTTTATTAGGTCGTCTGGAGATTTTATGGTAATTGGTAAGCCTCGACGCTTTCATTAGGTCGGATGGTTGTTTTATTACGCCTAGAGGGCGGTTATGAGTTTGTGTTGTGGAAAGTTGTGGTTTTTGTGGCGGGAGAAGGTAAGTCTGGACCGGAGGGCACTTCTCCTATAGAGAGTTTGTGTTGTGGAAAATTGTGGTTTTGTGGCGATGAGAAGGTAACTCTGGACCGGAGGGCACTTCTCCCGTAGAGAGTTTGTGTTGTGGAAAGTTGTGGTTTTTGTGGCGGGAGAAGGTAACTCTGGACCGGAGGGCACTTCTCCCGTAGAGAGTTTGTGTTGTGGAAAGTTGTGGTTTTTGTGGCGGGAGAAGGTAACTCTGGACCGGAGGGCACTTCTCCCGTAGAGAGTTTGTGTTGTGGAAAGTTGTGGTTTTTGTGGCGGGAGAAGGTAACTCTAGACCGGAGGGCACTTCTCCCGTAGAGAGTTTGTGTTGTGGAAAGTTGTAGTTTTTGTGGCGGGAGAAGTTAACTCTGGACCGGAGGGCACTTCTCCCGCACAAGAGTTAGTGATGAGAAGTTGTGATGTGAAGTTGTATTGAGAAGTTATGTTTTTGTGGCGGGAGAAGGTAACTCTGGACCGGAGGGCAATTCTCCTGCACAAGAGTTAGTGATGAGAAGTTGTGATGTGAAGTTGTATTGAGAAGTTGTGTTTTTGTGACGGGAGAAGGTAACTCTGGACCGGAGGGAACTTCTCCCGCACAAGATTTAGTGATGGGAAGTTGTGATGGAAAGCTATGTTTTTGTGATGAGAGGTCATATTAAGAAGTTGTGTTTTTGTGGCGGGAGGAGGTAACTCTGGACCGGAGGGCACTTGTCCCGCATAAAGTTTGTGTTGTGGAGGTTGAGTAATTTTAATGATATATAAGAAATGAAGTTGCGCAAGCTATTTTTCTGTGACTAAGTGGTTGTGTTGTTTGATTTACGTGTTTTTCTCATGAATGATTGTTTCTTTTTTGTGTGCGAGCTAATATGTTTTATATGTGAGCTGATTTTAGCTCCATCGAATTATTTTTGATTCGTGGTGTGATTATTTTGAATCTCATGGTCTTATGAGGATAGGAGATATGATTGTGATTGGTTACGAATTCGTGCAACCTATGTGTAAATCAGGTTTATTTGACATTTACTTTTTGTGGATAATCTGGTTGGACTACTTGATTGTATTAACTTGGGGGACTGCATAGGCGAACTTTATTGAGTTGATGTGGCCTGGTTGTTTTGTTTTGCTTGAATTAATTAAACATGGGGGACTGAGTAGTTTTCAGTCCCATGTTATTGTCATATGACTATAATTGGATTGTGTGCGGTCTAACTGTTTTATTCGAACTTGGGAAACTAAATAGTTTTTCTGGGTCATGTGTGATCTGATATGGTTTTTGCTTGATTCGGCATATATTTTATGAAGTGTGTTATGGGCTAATACTTTATTGGGTTAGTAATGATTTGTGGGTACAATGGTGTACTGGCCGACCTATTTTAGGTCGATGATGTCTTTATGGTTTATGGTTTTATGGGTTTTTGTGCCTTTATGGTTAACGTAATCTTAGGCCTTGATGGGCTATTATGGATTATGGTATGGGGTCTTGGCGAGCTAACGAAATGGTTATGGTTTGTGGTATGGAATGTTTTCTTAGTCGATCTGTTTTAGGTCGAGTAAATGGCTTATGGTGTTTTTAATTCTCAAAGGCATATGATTGTATTTTCTTATATTATTGAGTTCGAGTATAACTTCAGGTCGTGGATGAATGTTGTATGGTTTCAGGTTGAGTTTGGGGACTCGTAGATCGTCTCTTACAAGGTGATCATTTTATCTTAAAAGAAGCGAGCTCAGTAGGTTGAACTTTTGCAGGTCGCGGGTATACTTGGTAATTTATAGTGGGATGATTGGTATTACAGCTCGATTTTCCGAGTTGTGTGATTCTAAGATAGGGTTTGGTAAAGTGGAGTAGTGATTTATTTATGTGTTTATACTTTATTGTTGTTTTTAGTGGTTGTACTCTTTTGATTCTGTTTTACATGTCCTACCTGATTTCATACCTCAATCAGCTAGAACATGGGGGACTAGCTGATATGGACCAAAATGTCAATACGTAATATTATTTGATATATGAGGGTATTTGTGGTAAGCGACCTCATTTTCTTGAAAGGGTGTTCTTCTAGGAGGTGAGCGAGCTGAGTGGTTTCTTTGGAGAAGTGGGCGAGTTGGTTTGTGGAGTAGCGACCTGGAGTATGAGAATGAGTTCTCATATAGGGTCGCGACCTCTTATGTTTTGTGTAGTGTTTGAGCTCGGTTGTGGGCTTTGTGAATATCAAGCCTGCGGGCTTAATATGAGTGGTTTATGAGGTCTTGATGGACTATATGGAAAGAATAATGGGCCCAGGCCTATTACGGTAAGAGATTTATTGTTTATGGGAACTTAGCATATGGGAGGAATCCTAATTCTAAGTGAGTTGTGGTATTTATGGAATTATGGTAGGAGAATGTAACCCTTGCTTGGAGAGGACTTCTCTTGTACCTATAAAAGGAGGTGCATACCTCTCGTTGTGGTGATTATCTTTTATCTGACTTTACCGTATTATTGGGCTTTCATAGTATTGTGAGTGTTTTGAGTTGTGACTTTGCTTTTGACTTAAGCATCGGAGGGCCTAGATGGGCTCGAGATCCGACCCGTCTGAGGCGCTGTTTGCAGGACCAGCGAGGTTGCCAGGAGATTCGTGGAGGTCTTGGCAGGTCGCTGTGACGTGTTTGGGATCTACTTCAGGTCGTTGATCTCATATTTAAGGTTAGTACCCCCTATTCTTGGTAACCAATCGATTTGGACTTGTCAACGTAGCGCAACCAAATTGTGCCACATCATCCGGTTTTGATTACAAAACAACAAACATACCGCTCCAGGAGGCAAACTGCAAATCGCGCATAGTTTGTATGGCGGTTTGTCACAAATAATAGTTTGTATGGTAAACTGTGAAAAACGCAATAGGTTGGGGGGTAAGAAATAATTACCCTTTTGGATAATGGGGATAAATTAGATTTAAAATGGCTTCAACTCTAATTCTGCGATATTGGATGTAATTAAATTAGATTAAGCATTATTTAATTATATAGTCTTTAATATAATTCTAAGTTTAGTTAATAAGATTGAAGTCTAATTTGGTTTGTAGAATTAAGTTTAAATTAAACTGGGGATGCACTAAATGGAGAATAATAAAAATAAATTTTTTATCAAGTTATTCTTTTATGAAAATCTAATACTTTTCGATTAAAGCAAAATGTTGTCTTTGCAATCTTTGTTGTACTGAGCGAATTTTGAAATTAAGTAGATGGTAATTTGAACTTAGTTATGCGAATTTTGATTGGCTATTCAAATTGACATAACTTGGCCAATAACGCTACATTACCAACTTGCATAATTCATCAATATAAATTAATGTGGGTAAATTTAAGCAAAAATCTTGATATTTTGATTCTCCTCCAGTTTTGCTCACATTTACAAATTGATTTTTATGTTATGCTAAACTTGGTCTTTTTGTTGCGAATTTATTTCATATTTTGATTAGACTTGAGCCTAGTTTGATTACATGAGGTTCAAATCAAAATAAAATTGCATTTAAAGCTAATTTGGTTTGATGAGCACATCTTTTTATATAGTTCCATTTTACCGGCTCAAATTGAATTATTGTTCTAATTTAATTTAATTCAAATTAAGGTTAGATTTTGGAATTAACATTGTTGGTCTGAAAATCTATTATAAGTTTTGAATTTAGAGTTTATGTTTCTCAAATTTATATAAGGAATTTTGAATTAAGAACTTGAAAAAAGTTATTAGGTTAAGACATGGAGAAATTAACTCAACCCATAAAGATTCGATTAGTATTAAATTTATTCAAAATTCAATATACAAAGATATAACTCAAATTTGGTTAAGACTCAATAAACTTGCTCATTGAGTCGTACGTATTTGTTATGTATTTGTATATATTTTGAGTCATGTTTGAGTCGTTTTGTTATATTTCTCGGGTTGAGTTTAGGCTATTTTGCATATTTTTGCATTTTACAACTTTTTACTTAACTTTCCGATTTTTCGATCGATAATTGGTCTTTTTGAGATAACTTCCGTATTTTCTCATGCAGCTAGAGCATTTGACGAGTCTGGAATTTGAAGAGGATTAAGCTCGTAAGCCGTTACAAGATTTGAGAGACAAGGACGAGAAAGTCAGCGCCGAGAAGTAGCCACAAGAACACTCATCCGACCGGATGGATCTGACATCCGACCGGATTGGCCTATGAAATCACAACCAATTGGATTCCCAACCGAATTAGCCTATTGAACTCATATCCGGTCTGATAGATCTGACATCCGACCGGATTGGCTGACAGTGATCCCCATCCGATCGGAGTCCTCAGACCATCCGACCGGATGCAAGTGTTACAAACTCGGATTTTCAAAAGATATTCAGTTACATTGGCAATGAAGGGGGCTTTTGACTACAAAAAGAGAAGAGGATCTGATCATATAAAACATCTTGGAATCTCTAAAAAGAGAAGAGAAGAAAACCTACACTAGAGCCCTCACGATAATACGATATGAGTTCGATCGGTATCGTTAGTTCATCATCTTGAAGAATGTAATTCGGGGTTCGTGACAAGCTTCTGGATTCGTAAGCATAGAAGATCATTCCTCCGGAATCGCTGGAGCTAGCTAGCTTTCACCTTTCAAGTTGATCGTCCATTTGTTCAATTTAGTATCTTATTGAACTCTTTTTACATTTGTAGTTGGTAATTGTTTTAGTTGAATAATTCTTGTTTAGATATTTTGTGTTGGAACATTTTGGTTTGTTTTGGTGAATGAAATGACTTAATTAGTTTTACATTCTTTGTGTTGGATAATTAGTATGATCGAAACTTTGGTATTATTTGGTTGTTAGTTTGGTAATTTTTCTTTTTAGGAGTATAATTATTTAATGCTTTTCATATGTTCGATGAAATGCTTGGATGACAATTCGTAGTCTAATCTTATTAAGTTTTTAAATAGCTTATAAATTAGTTCTCTAAATTTGTTGTTACGTTCTTACATCGAGATTGAAACCCTCTTTGTAAGATTAGTTTTAAATTGTAATTGATTAAATTAATAAAATCCAAAAACCCCTTTCGATCGTGTGTTTAGAATTAGAACTTGTGATTTTCGATATAATAAACATCTTTGACTCCGTATTTAAACTCCTCAAGAGAATCGAATCTGTTTAACTTGCCAGTCTACAGTGGCCTCGTTCTCTTGATGGTGAACTTGTTTTCAAAACGTAGATGCGCATTGTTTAACTTGATTTTTAATATTGAAAGGATAAAAAATGTTCGATTGAGAATTTGGCGCCATTGCCGGGGAGTGGCAAAGGTTTTGATGAAGTTTATTCGTGTTTAATTTTATGCTTGATATTTTGTATAATTGTTTTTAGTTTTCCACTCAATGCGTTGATGTTGTTTGTTGTTGATGCAAGGTCGTAGAGGACTTAGAGGTGAACTTGCTCCATTCATCAACAGTATCGAACTACTAGGGAGACCGAGACGACTCTTTCTTTCCCCCGACGGGAATCAATCCAAAGCATCCCCAGCCACCATGTCGAATATTTAACATTATGGCGGCCGAGGAACCAGAGGAGGAACAAATGGTGGTCGAGGGAGAGGGAACGACAACCGCATTCCCCCTCACGATCAACCATATGGCCTGCCACCCGATGATGACATGCACATGAGAGATCAACAAGATGACGTCCGGGATGAAGACCCGCAAATGCTACCACTTATCGATAATCAGGAGCATAACCAGGATGAGGAACCAAGAGGACCCGAGATCCTCGATGATGGAAACATTAGGGGGCCTCAGCCCCAAGACAATCGTCTAATCATGATGCCAGAGAATCCAATCGACCGTACACCACAGAATTTCCAGAATCGAGAAGAGGCCCGAGCTTTCAATGCTTGGGAAAATTAAGAGTTCGAGCACAACCACATTGGTAATTACGGGCCCCATCCCCGAAACAACCATTGGAACCACCAGGAATTCGAGAACCAGGAGCGAGAACCGAATCGTTTCTGAAACAGAGGAGAGGAGCGACCGTACCATGCTTGGTAGGGAGGAAATGTCCCAAACGGAGTATACGATGACGAGGATTACCAACATTATGAGGATGAGCAATACTACACGGATAGGGAAGAATATGGTGGACAAAGAGATTACGAAGGGTGAGCTAATTTGGTGGGGCGAGCCCCACGATATCTGAACGAGCGCCGACAAAGAAATCTTTGTGTGTCCAACCAACGGTTCATTCATCTCAGCTATAGTCTTAGGCCCTGCGGATCGAGACTATGGTTTGAAGTCCAACCATACCAACCAGTTACCTATTTTCTACGGCATGCCAAATGAAGACCCACTCGATTTCATTCGAGAATTCTATGCAGTGGTGTCTGGGATTCCAGCAAGTGGGCTAACTGAAGGGCAACAGAGAATGAGGTGCTTCCCGAGCACCCTGAAGGAAAAAGCGAAGTGGTGGCTTCTATCATTACTACCGAACTCCCTAACTAACTGGGGTTTGGTTTACAAGAAGTTTGTGGGCAGGTTTTACTCGGCCTAAACGACGACGAAGTTGAGGAGAGAAATTACCAACTTCGAGCAATCAGACGGGGAGTCATTCCACGAGGCGTGGGAGCACTGTAAGGGATTCTCCATGCATGCCCACATCATAATAATAATGCCAAAATGATCAAAAGTTACTTCCATGAAGGCTTGTTGCCAATCTATAAGCAACAAGTGGAGGCGAAGGCCGACGATTTTGGAGACTTAATCGCAAGGGAAACATGGAGTATTTTTGAACTAATGGGCGAGAAATTGCAACAGACAAGCTCACGGACAAGTAAAGTCAAAGAGAACTAAGTGTCAACTTCTTGAGAGGAGAATGACAAGATTGAGGAACTCACGAAGTAAGTGGCATTGCTGAAAAATATGATGAAGCGAGAGGAGGAGGAGTCGCAACGGTCACACGAAACATATGGTATTTGTGGAGCATTCGGACATGGAGCTAATGCATGTCAGGTGACGTTTGACGAAGAAGAGGATGAAGAGGTGAATGTCGTGCAAAAATTCCAGCCTAACAACAAATTAGGCCAAAAGTTCACCAAAAACTACGACCCTTGCTACAACACATACAATCCAGGTCTCCGAGATCATCTGAACTTCAAGTACAACCCCAAGAGCCCTAATTACGTGCCAGTGCCTAAACAGGCGGATCTTCAATACTTGGCACCACCTCCCCACAACAGAAATCAAGGAGGCCCGAGTAACTACTATTCATATCCGAACAAAGGCCAATGGAACTATAAACAACGCCCTCCGCAAGGGCGAAATCACTCAGGCTAACAACAATACCAAGCTTCGCAACCACAACAACAAGATCCACCTTCATTGAATCCCGACGAAGAGTTACGATTGTGGCGACAGCGACAAAAGTTTGAAACCTTACGCAATCAAGAGGATACTCTCCGCACCATTGAAGAAAACAATCGCACAAAGAAGCAAATGGACAAGTTGGAGATGATGATGGGGCAGATCTCCGCGTCCTTAGAAAAGCTCGAAACTAACCCCGGGAAGCTGCCTAGTCAACCTGAACAAGCAAAATCAATACATGTACTCCAAGGAGGGAAAGAAGTTGATAATGGGGTCAGAGAGTTTGAGGAAGAAGAGGTTACAAACGAGCCTATTTCGAAAGAAGAAGAAGCAGGTGTTGATGTATCTCTCTCGAACGGCAAGAAAGCGGCAATTGGGGGGATTCATAAGTCCTAAAATCGATACGTTCCAGGTTCGATCACCAGGATCTTTCCATCCAAGGGACCCAATTCGATAAAAGAAAGCGCAGCCAAGACATCCGGCCGGATGAATCAAGAGTCCGGCCACAGAAGAGGTATCCGGTCAAGAATCCGACCGGATTGAAAGACAAAAGAAAATGTCCAAACGGACGGGCGAGAGTATCCGATCGGACAGAAGAATAGTAGATCCATCAGACAACTCATCCGACTGGATTGATGGGAAGAACCGGTTAGATAACGGAAATTTTCACTCATCCGACCGGACGGACGAGAGTATCCGGTTGGATAACAAGACAGAAGCTTTATCCGATCGGACTGGTACTAGTATCAAGTCGGATATTATTCTTGAGCAGGGGAATTCCAGCCATGTCAAATCACAGCGAGCCATTTGATTAACATGAATTTGTCTTGATTTTAGTTAGTATTTTAGTTCATTTTTGTTATTATTTTCGATGAAAGTTGGATAGATTGAGCATATTTTCACATTTTCTTATCTCCAACTTGTTTTACCGTATTTTAATTATAATTAATTAATTTTATGTTTATTTTAGGTATTTTGAGATATTTAGGTTTGGACTTAGTCAAGAATGGGCAAACGAGTAGAGTTTCAGCGAAAACGGGCCGCGATTTGAAGAAATGACAGTTTTGGGCCTTCTAGAAGGGCTGTCGCTGGGCCCAACCGGTATAGAAAGCTGGGCTGGCAGCACCTCCTGATTCTGGGCCTTCTAGAAGGGATGTCTCTGGGCCCAACCGACATGGAAAGTGCTGAACGTCCTAAAAGGGGTGGAAACCCTAATTTTGACCCCTTTTCTAAGCCACCTACACCTATAAATACCCCCCACCCCTCACATTCGAAAATACACATTATTCCTAGGGTTTTTAAGTCCTTTTGGGGGTTGACAACCCCAAGAGTGCCATTTTATTTTCTTAGTTTCTCTTTAAATTTCTTAATTTTAAATCTCTAGCTTAAGATTAGTTTAGATTAGTTCTTAGATAGATTAGATAGCTTAGATTCAAGATCTCGACACTGAAACGCTTCTGTTTGTCATAGTTTAATTAGTAAGTCTTTAATTACTTTTGTTTTAATATAGTTTAATTAGTTCTTATGCTTTCGTTTAATTAGATTAATTAAATTCTTATGCTTGCTAGTTAATTTAGAATAATTCAACTCCAACAAACAAACCCCCCATGTATGATGAATTGTATGATCTTGGTGATTTTGGATTGATGATTGTGATGTGATTATTATGATGATATTGATGAGATTGATTGGCTAGATCTAATGGGTCTAGAGCCTAAAATCGTCGTGAACCATCAATTGGGATTTTTCCCAAGAGATCGTGGAAACGATTCGAAGCTCTAGAACCCAAGTTCCTTAATTATTTTCAAAACCCTTGAATTTCATTATTCTTCGTTTATATCAATTTATTGATTTTATGTGTTTAGATTAGAATTTTATTTTATTTCATATTTGTAAACAAACAAACACAAAAGGAACTTCCGAGCCTAGTTTTCCTCGAGAGATCGAATCGGTTCAACTTACCAACCTACATGCGAACTTGTACTCTTGCGAGCGAGCTTTTGAATAATTGACAAATATTTATAAAGTAGGAACACAAAAGTTCGAATCACCATTCGAGACTCCGTGCCATTTCCAAGTTGTCTCAAGCCAGCAAGGGAGAATAAGAAGTTTATGGAAATCTATAACGTGTTCAAGAACGTGAACGTCGACCTTCCACTACTCGAAGTGATCAAAGTGATGCCAGCATGCTTAAAGTTTTTCAAGGAGCTCGCATCGAAAGAAAGATGATTGGAAATAAATGAATGAATTGTGTCGGCAAAGGAAGTGAGTGACATAAACCACCAAGCGATTCTGTCGAAAGTAAGTGATCCCGGGAGTTTTTGCATCAAAATAACTCTAGGGGATGGGAAAAAGGCACGAGGTATGCTCAATTTGGGGGCAGGGATCAACTTGGTGCCCTACGCCCTATATAAACAACTCGATCTTAGAGAAATGAAACCAACAAGCATGCGACTTCAACTAGCCAACCGCTCGGTGAGATACCCGCTGGGGGTGGTCGAAGACGTTTTGGTGGAAGTCGGCTCATTAGTAGTCTCTGTGGATTTTGTGATTCTAGACGTCAGAGAAGTAGCCCAAGCAAGCAAGGATAATACTATTCTCCTGGGTCGACCATTCATAGCATCCTCACACACCATGATTGACGTGCGTCAAGGAAAGATAACACTGTTCGATTTTGACAAGTCAGTGACTTTCTCACTCAAAGACACCCAAAATGCTCCATCACCTCCTCCGAGTTCTGATTGCTCTTATCTCAATTCTGTGGACCAATGCGTGAAGGAGTCGTACGGTGTCGTGTCCTTAGAAGAGGGGAATGTATAGGACGACTATTTTTTGGATTCAAATCCGAAGGGGGTGGTCCATCTATTTCAAGTTGAAGACGAAGCGGGAGGACATCGTGTGAAATTGTATCACGGAAGGCCCAAACTCAAGCAAGATCATGAAGTTGTGCCATTAAGCAATCCACCTCGAGACGTCTAAAATTCTAAAAAGTTATCGTCAAGCAAAAGACGTTAAAAGTTGCACTTCTTGGAAGGTAACCCAGGTTTTCGTTGTTTTTATCCATAGTTTTATTTTATTTTATTTTTATTTTTCTTATTATTTTTGTACATATTTCTTGTGTGTGATAAATTAGAGTTGGATAGATTTGAGGAATGGTGTGTTAAGTGTGCAGAAAGTGATGAAATCGAGCAGCTCCAAACAATCCGGTCGGATAAAACACACTATAGCACCATCCGAACGGATTGGCGCAAGTGTCCGAACGGATTCACTTTTTGGAGCCCTTCCAATTGGATTAGTGAGGATGTCCGATCAGACCAAACACACTGTCCTACCATCCGACCGGATTGGAGCAAGCGTCTGGTCGGATTCATTTTTTTTTTGGAGAGCCATCTGATCGTATAGAGACCACATCCGATCGGACGATGCAGCAGGTTTATTAAAAATCGTCACCCACCAAGAATAACATTACTTTCCCAATTCTTTCTAAATCTACACAAGAGAATGCACCTCCAAGTCATTTTCCACACAAATCAAGCACAACCAACTGCAGAACAATCCCATCCGACCGGAGAATTCCATTCTCCAACCATCAAGTAATTGCATCCGAATGGAAGAAGAAAAGCTCCAAACCCAATTCTCGCCAAAAACTCCTATCTTCATTTCTCAAGGTATAATGGCTTAAAACTGAACTTATTTGAATTTTTTGGGAATTGAATTGTAGGGAAATCAAAGGAGGGTTGTTGGTTTCAAGCAATTGAGCAAGTTTAGGGGTTGAATTTGAGACACACAGTAGGTGTTCAATAAATTGTCATAAAGGGATTATTGCCCGGATATTCAAGTTTTTCAACTTATAATGGCTTTTGGATCCCGATCAAGGTGCGGAAATAATACAAGTAAAGGCAAAGGAGTGAGCCGGAGGAGGGATCCGAGCAATATCACGGGATCCTTAGCACCATTCCACCTAGAGGAAGAGAACGAGATTAAGCTTTACAAGTCTTTGATGGCATGGGATGTCTACGCCCCCCGACACATCGATGTGGCCTTCTGGACGGAAAAGGCCAAACAAGGAGACAAGACAGCTGAAAGGTTTCTGTCGGGTATCAAGGTGCTCGATTTGGAAATTTGGGCCAATATTAAGGCACCCGGCCACCAAACACTCATGCTCGAGTTCTTCACGACCTTCAAGTCCCTCGCCGATGGTTCTTTTAACTGCAGGCTCCGTGACCGTTCACTCCACACCACCAACACCGACCACGATGTGATTTTTGGCATCAATCGAGATGCGGACGAATCGGTACAACATGACAAATACGATGAAAAGGCGGGGTGGACCAAACTCACTAGAGCGCCATCGGATCCCGGATGCCATTTTAACTCCACCTCCCTTCGATCCCATGCCACGTACTTAACGTACAAGTTGTCCAAGTCTTTTTGGGCAAAGAGGACATGACCAGAATGTCCTCAACAGAGCTACGAGCACTGTGGATTGTGTTCCACCGGGGCGACGTGAACCTTTACCCACTCCTCACGGTTGCCATCAAAAATATGCAGCAACTGCACGAAAAGAAATTGGCCAAGCTCAAACTCAGCACATTCAGCACCGAGCTCGCCTGATATCATAATTTTCCCCCTACGATGACGACATCACATAGCCGAGTGTGCCGATGCAAGTCAAGAGTCAGACGTATAATGGGAAAAATATGACTATTCTGACTTTCTTGGGGTATATGGACAGGGAAGAGGCTGAGGACGATGAAGAGGATGACGATGAAGAGGCTGATGACGACGAGGAGGATGGCAAAGAAGGAAATCCGGACATAGGTTTCCAGAGATACGAGCACGAGGATTATGGAGAGGGTCTCGAGTACGGAGGGTATAGCGGAGGATAGGCGAAGGATACTACGATTCCGGTAATGCCTACAAGAGTGGGTCGAGCGATTACCAATCTAATTACTCTGAGGCGCAGTGGAGGCAGACGTTGGACTTCCAGTCGAGCGTCATGGAACAGATGAGGCAAATGAGCCTCAATCAGAAGAACTATGCAAGAGTCGCTCAGCAAAATGCTTGGGAAGCGCGCGAGGAGGCCCAGGAGAATGCTCGAGCAAGACGCAAGGAAGCTAGGTCATTTCAGAACACCCTGGCGAGAATGGACGCTAAAATTGCCAAAATAAATTTGAATCTCGTCCGGTTAAATAGTAGAGTTGAGGCTAATAACGACTACCTCGTTTCTATTAATAGACGCCTCATGCGGCTTGAGCAGCGCTATCGACCTCCCCCTTTTGACCGCATGGACATGTAGGCAGGCCCGTGTCCCAGCTGTATCATTTTCTATCTAAACTCTTGTTTTTCATTTGTAGTTATTTGTTTTTATTTGACTTTTTATGTTATGTGTTGTGTGCGTGAGTGTCTGTATTAACTATTTGAATAAACTATTCGCATGTTTTTTGTACCGACTTACTATCCCCATATGTTAATTTGTACGATAGGAATACGTACATTGCTTATTTTTGTGTGTGTGTGGAGGGGGGGGGGGGGGTAGTCTGGTCGGATTGGTGCAGGTAACCGGCCGGATTCCATCTTTTCATCACCATCCGACCAGATTGGTGCAGGTAACCGGTCGGATTCCATCATTGTTTTTTTCATCCAACCAGATTGGTTCAGGTAACCGGTTGGAGAAAACACACTGTAGGCACCATCCGACTGGATGGATGCCCTGTCCGACCGGATTGCGTGCACCCTGATAGTCGTAGTTTTATCCATACATAGTTTCGAGTCGTTTTGGTCAAATAGTTATGTTTGTGTCTTTGTTTTATGTCGACGTACGTTGAAATCATTCTTAGATGCTTATTTGTGTTTGTACTGGCTTGCCTGTCGAAATCATGTATTGTCTGATCTATCGTTAGAGTCTTTTGAGCTTGTTTTTCAAACCCACTATATATATATATATATATATATATATATATATATATATATATATATATATATATATATATATATATATATATATATATATATATAAGTGGGTTTTGAAAACAAGCTCAAAAGACTCTAACGATAGATATATATTTAAAACAACACTTAGTCGTTAGCAATTTTGCGAAGCTTTTAAAACTCGATCACCTTGTTTTAAAAAGTTTGAATAAAACCCTAGTAAGGAGCCTTGTGTGTTTATCAACCTTTCATGCTTTGATTCGATAAGAGTTTTGAAAAGTCTCTAAAGTCGCATGTGTACATTTAGTTTTGAAAATGACGATAGGCACATATAAAACACGTTTCCGGCTATATTCAGAAATAAAAACCACTATAATTCCTAATGAGCCCCCTTAAGCCTTATATACCATCTTTTTTTAGCCACAAGCATAATTTTAGATCTTATTTCATTTAAGTTTGTGAGATGAGGGTTCAATCATTATTGGTCTATTGAGATTGACAATTGCAGGGTGGAATTTAGTGGTGTAAAAAAAACACTATTATTAAGGGTGCTTAAGGGCATCTAGATGTTAGAATAAAGCCTATTTATAAAGGCAAAATAATATAAAGGGAACTAATACTTACGTTCCTTAGAACCAAACGAGTTAGTTCGGGTTTGAGGTGAGATATAGCCTTAGTTATTAAAGGCTAACTATAGTGATATATGGTTGTTTTGGTAGGAATGAGGAGCAAACTTTGCTCTATGCTTAGAGTTTTGATTGAGTGAGTTATTGATTGCGTTTGTTCGCAAGTTATCCACACATCTTTATACATATGACATTCCCTACCAAAGAGCCTACATTACAACCCTAAAAGTCCTCGTCTGATTCTTGACTAAATGTGCACACATATGCAATATACGAGTTTTCGATTCTCACGAGTCTTGAATCTATTTTTGTTGATCCGAGCGTATACACTTACCTTTTGAAAAACACGAGCGAATGAGTGCAGTATTAAATATTTCCCTTTTGTGAGGATGCATTCTTTTGATTTTAAGGTGAAAAGGTAACACGAACTTAGCTTAAGAGTTTTCGACAAAAGTGTTTATATTTTCAAAAACTATATTTTACGCACAACATGACTCTTTGATCTAACTACTTTCATGCTTACGTGGTTTTGATTCTTTCATTTGTTCGAGGACGAACAAACCAATAAAGTGGGGGGTAGTTGATTCGTACATATTTGTTAAATATTTGTATATATTTTGAGTCATGTTTGACTCGTTTTGTTATATTTTTCGGGTTGAGTTTAGGCTATTTTGCATATTTTTGCATTTTAAAACTTTTTACTTAACTTTCTGATTTTTTGATCGATAATCGGTCCTTTGGAGATAACTTCTGTGTTTTCTCATGCAGCTAGAGCGTTTGACGAGTTTGGAACTTGAAGAGTATTAAGCTCGTAAGCGGATACGAGAATCTATAGACAAGGACGAGAAATCAGCGCCGAGAAGTAGCCACAAGGACACTCATCCGGATGGATGGATCTGACATCCAACCGGATTGACCTATGAAATCACAACCGATTGGATTCCCAACCGAATTAGCCTATTGGACTCACATACGGTCTGATGGATCTAACATACGACCGGATTGGCTGACAGTGATTCCCATCTGGTCGGATTCCTCAGACCATCCGACCAGATGCAAGCATTATAAACTCAGATTTTCAGAACATTTTCAGTTACGCAGTGATGAAGGGGGATTTTGACTACAAAAAGAGCAGAGGATATGATCATATAAAACATCTTGGAATCTCTAAAAAGAGAAGAGAAGAAAACCTACACTAGAGCCCTCACGAAAATTCTATACGAGTTCGATCGGTATCGTTAGTTCATCATCTTGAAGAATGTAATCCGGGGATTATGACAAGCTTCTATATTCGTAAGCATAGAAAATCATTCCTGCGGAATCATTGGAGCTAGCTAGCTTTCACCTTTCAAGTTGATCGTCCCTTCATTCAATTTAGTATCTTCATGAACTCTTTTTCCATTTGTAGTTGGTAGTTATTTTGGTTGAATAATTCTTGTTTAGATATTTGTGTTGGAACATTTTGGTTTGTTTTGGTGAATGAAATGACTTAATTAGTTTTACATGCTTTATGTTGGATAATTAGTTTGATCATGCCTTTGGTATTATTTGGTTGTTAGTTTGGTAATTGTTCTTTTTAGGAGTGTAATTAGTTAATACTTTTCATATGTTCGATGAAATGGTTGAATGAAAATTTGTAGTCTAATCTTCTTAAGTTTTCAAATAGCTTATAAATTAGTTCTCTAAATTCGTTGTTAAGTTCTTACATCGAGATTGACACCCTCTTTGTAAGATTAGTTTTAAATTGTAGTTGCTTTAATTAATCAAATCCGAAAAAAAAACTTTCGATCGTGTGTTTAGAATTAGAACTTGTGATTTCTGATATAATAAACATCGCCGACTCCGTATTTCCACTCCTCGAGAAAATCGACTCGGTTTAAATTGCAGGTCTACAGAGACCCCGTTCTCTTGCGGGCGAACTTGCTTTCAAAACGTAAACGCACATTGTTTAACTTATTTTTAATTTTGAAAGGGGCAAAAAGGTTCGGCTCATCCATACTTTTGGTTTAGTTTCAAATCCAATTATGGTTATATTGAACTAGGTTTATTAAGCTTAATTATTGTAGTAGGTCTTTTCAACTTAAAGGAAGAAGGATTGCCTAATTTATTACTGGGTGTTAAATTCAAATTGAGTTAATTTTTAATTTGAGTTTGTTTGAAATTAAATTCAAGCATATTTCAGTTATTTGAGTTTTAAATCAAAATAAAGTTGGATTTATGTTATGTTTTTGTAATTTTATGTTTTTGCCTTGTAATTCTGATGAATTGTAATGGAAATAATTTCTGAATTCAGGCGAGAAGGAGGGAGGAAAATAAATTAGGGAGAAGAAGCTTGGTAGGTAGGAATATTGTAATTCATTTCTTAGCCTCCATAATTTGTTTCTCCCCTATTTATACACATAGGGGGGGACCATTTAACATCAAATGACCTAAAAACAACACAAAGCTAAATAATTAAACCAAATAGGAGTCCAATAGTTTTTAATTAATTCCTGCAGCCCAAAAGCCCAAACTATTTCTCCACAAATGGCCCAAGAACTCGGCCTGTCTCGCTTGCGTCCGCTCCAACTCCCGGACCTAGCGACCCGAGCTGCTCCTTTTTTAAATTGGATTCATCTTCTTTTTTGTCATTTAGAACCAAGATGCTGCCTTTAACCCTAATCGACCCGTTTTCCACCGTTCCTTCGCCAATTTCACCCAATTCTCCGCCAATTATACCCTCGCTGGTGTCAGCCCGACCTACAACCATAACAATACCGCCCCGATTTACAAATCCTTGACCGCAAGGATCAAAAGTCGGGAACTTTTTCCCCATGAACTTCACATCTTCCCACGAAGCTAATTCCAATTTAGTGTTTTCCCATTCCACCAGAATTTGTTCAACCTCCCCACCTTTCCGAGTAATGGAACGCTTATCCAAGACCTTGCTGGGGCTAATTCGGAAAATTACATCGGCGTCCGTTTCCGGCAATTCCTCTAATGGTGAGATCTCAGGCTTAATTTTCTTTTTCAGTAGGGATACATGTAGGTGTATTTTTGACCCCTATGGCAAATCTAACTTATAAGCTACCCTTCCATTTTTTTGAATGACAGTATAAGGTCCGTAGTAGTGGGAAGCTAGCTTCAGGTTTCTGCGGAGACGCAAGGAGTTTTGCTTGTAAGGTTGGAGCTTCAGATAAACTTGATCCCCTAACTTAAAGTTCCTTTCTGTTCGAGTCTTGTCTGCATTAGTTTTCATCCGATTTTGAGCATGCATTAGGTTATCCCTCATGGTCTTCAACATAATCTGCCTCTGCTGAATGAGATCTTTGGAGAGGGGGGGGGGGGGGGGGGGGGGGGGTTATATACCCATATAGATCCTTAAAAGGAGTCATTTTTAATCCTGTATGATAATTGGTATTATACCAATGTTCAGCAAGGGATATCCATTTAAACCATTGTCTGGGTGCACCACTGGTCATACATCTTAAGTAATTTTCTAGGCACTGGTTCAATCTCTCTGTTTGCCCATTTGTCTGAGGGTGGTAAGCTGATGATAGATTGAGTCTTACCCCCATCATCTTAAATAGATCCTTTCAGAATGTACTAGTGAAAACCTTGTCCCTATCTGATATGATGCTCACTGGTAATCCATGTAACTTATAAATGGTCTAAAAATAACTTAGCTATAGACTGTGTTGTGTAAGGATTTGAAAGTGCAATGAAATGTCCATACTCCATGTAACTTAATATTGTACTAGGTGACTTGTAATGTGTCCTCATTTGTCTCACTTGACCATAATTCATTTATATTACGACATAAATCTTAATTGTAAGTATTTTAGTTTTTTGTCTCTAAATTAGTTTTTCTGTTTATTTTAAGTTATTTGCCAATGTTGAATTTATATGCTTGTGGGACTATTTTTTGGATAATATATGGGACATTAAATATGAGGTCAGTAATGCTAAAGGTTCCTTCTAGATATTTGTTAATACTATTAATTTCTTGATTATTGTTTCACTAAGAAAATACGGAACATTTAGGAGTACATTAGAAAATATATGTTCTCTCGATGGTATTGTTTATTTTCTTGCGCAATAATTTTTTTTAAGTTAGTTTTATAATCATGAAGAACAATAGACTCTACGAGTTCATAAATATTTGAACGAGAAAATACATAAAGTATTTAGTTTTGCATTTATGC
This sequence comes from Phtheirospermum japonicum, assembly GCA_014905375.1. Classification (NCBI taxonomy): domain Eukaryota; kingdom Viridiplantae; phylum Streptophyta; class Magnoliopsida; order Lamiales; family Orobanchaceae; genus Phtheirospermum; species Phtheirospermum japonicum. The sequence goes on from BMAC01001463.1 coordinate 23,350, forward strand.
CTCATAATAAAGCAATGGGGTTGCATTAGGACACCAAAATGGAGTGCAAAAGCAATAGATAAAGAATTTACTTGCATAAGGTGGCACCTGAAAATGAATGTTCTGCACGCTTCTCACTTTAGTTCATATTTTAGTTAGTTTAATTTTATATTTTTAAGTATTGGGTGGGTAATTGCTATTCACAAAAATATTATAATGCAAATATTACTGAATGTACAGTCAATAGTCAAGTGATAGCGAAAGATGCATCTATATAGAACCATGAAAAACGGTTGTAATTGATGTTATACGAATTTAGTTTTCATTGATAAAAGTTATTTGAATTTAGAAGAGCTTATTGTACTTTAAAGTAATTTTATCTCTTTCGATATTCAAATAGTATAGATCATTTGTCACTATTGATAACGCCTCTTATTTGCATGCCAATTTACACGTGGAAAACATATATAATACTAATTATGGATATAGTAAGAAACAGGGGTAATTATTTTTTGCCCCCTAAACTATTGCGTTTTTAACAGTTTACCATACAAACTATTATTTGTGACAAATAATCAAACGAACTACACGCGATTTGTAATTTGCTTACTACAGTAGAATTATTGTGGTTTTGTACTTAAAACCGGATAACGTGGCACAAACTGATTATCCCATGTTATTCTATTTTATGCGCAAAACCATAAGAAGTTTGGCTTAGGGAGCAAATTACAAATCACACATATTCCGTATGGTGGTTTGTAATAAATAATAGTTTGTATGGTAAATTGTGAAAATGACTCTAATTAAGGGGGGAAAAAGTTTTTTTTCCCAAGAAGTATGATTAGTCAATTTTATTTACCGTAAATCTAAGAGAAACAGCTGATAACCCAATATCCAATGCTAGTAGAGTTCTACTAAGTAGTAACAAACCAAAAACCCATATGGATTTTACATATACAAAGTTCTATTATTAGATATTGATTTTTCGGGGTTATCCAACTAAAGTAAGATATTCAGGAATGCAATTTTCAAATCACCAAGGTAATATTTAAATATTCATATTCTAAAGGCAAACTAAAAATCTCATAATAAGCTATTAGGTATATTAGATGAAATTTATGAATGACCATGATGTTTTTTTGGAATCTCGTCAAGTTATCTATAAGTGGGTCTAATTGGTGATAAATGAATTTAAGACCGATAATATTCAAAAGGTAATATTGAGAGATATTTGGTATTTCTACTCAAGAGTTTTCATCTAAATGGAGACATTAATTATAGAGACTTTCTATTTTGGTTTTCACTAGAAAAATCATTAGAAACATTGAGGCATTAATTATGACTCATTTGATTTGAGTTGGTTACTGTTTATGGTACTATATTTATCATTAATTTATTTTCTCGGGAATAATAAAGTTGATAATTGTATATACCGTGAGTACACTGTGAGCATTTTATTACTAACGACAGCTAAGTCTAACTTATTTAATGCCTTAAGAACGAGTATAAAGTTAAAATATGCAAAAGATTACTTATGTTTAAAAGTCATCTGTTTGCTTAATTATGTAAGCTTTTGGATATCTCTTTACATAATCTCTTGGCAAATAATTGACCCTGATATGGTTCATTTTTGAAAATCTAAAAGGGTTTATAAAGTTTTCTTAGGTAAAAAACGAGGGTTTATAAAGCTTTCACCCATTACAGAAAATTCCCCACTCATATCGGAAATCAAATTTTATTTTTGAGATCATATGGTGTTTTTTGATTTCGATTTGATTGGATGCCTATAAAGATCCATTTAGCTACACTTAAGAGTTATTTTCGAAAAAGGTATCATGTAAATATTTATAATTCCTTTTATTTTAACATCTATGTTTAGCTTATTTTGGGGTATCTTATCATGGATATGGTTGCATAACATTGTCAATAAGATTCAATATGAATATGGTATTGAATATCACTTGATTCGAACTTTTTACACCTATTTTTTATTTAAAAATAAAAATATCGTCCGCAAGAGAGCGGAGCAGCTGTAGGTGGTAAGTTGGACTCGAGTCGAATCACAGGGAAGACTAATCAGAAGTTATTTCGGTGTTTGATTTTACGAATGAGAAAACGAAAGAAAAGACTAAAATAAACACGCGATCCAATTTGGTTTGGGAGTTTCTAACATCGACTGCGAGATTAAGAAAGCGAGGGTTCTAGTACGCCAGAATCATCTCCAAGATCAGGGTTGTCAATCCCGATGGCTCTAAATGACCCTAGGCACTAGACCGATAAATTTAACCGAAAAATATTAACATAATCAATAGCATAATTTCAACGAAAGCATTTAAACTCAAGCATCACAGGAATTCAACGGAACAATTACTCCAATAAACATACAATTAAAAACCTGCAAATTACTAAGCATCAAAAACGAGAAAATGAAAGCTTACGAAATTGACAGAGAAAAGTAACGATGTTCAGACGAGAAATTAAACTACTAACTACAAACTAATATATCTAACATCTAAAGTCTGAAAAACTAATATAACATCTAAAATCTGAAAAACTAAAATTTAAACAACTGAAAAGTAAAACGGAGACGAAGAACAAACGAGGAGACGAATACTTGAACTTGAGATCTTCAACTCTTCAACCCGAATCATGCGTGTGATCGAAAGGGGGCAAGAACCAAGGGATCCCTGCAATGTTTCAAACCTTCCCACAAGTTCCAGCACACCATTTTCTGAAGGAAGAGACGGATATTTATAGATTTTCCCGAATAAATTGCCAAGATAACTGCTCCAGCGTCGATCGACGCATGTGATTGACGCTAGCCATGGCTCGGTAGTGCGTGTCGGCAGGGTTGCATTGATGGGCGCTGGCAGATGTGCGTCGGTCGACGATCTATGGATCGAAGCCTACAGAGAGTCTCGTTGGCTTGAGGCTCAGGAGCGTCGACGGGTGCGTCGGTCGATGTGGGTGGCTCCTGGCGTCGACGCGGGCGCTAGCTACGGGCGTCAGCAGCCTGTGTCGGCAGGACTCGGACACTGTGTAACCTAGTGTCGGACTGATACCCAGTGTCAATTCAGCACATTGCTCGTCCAATCTTCGTCGTCTCAAAGCTGAAAGAGAAAAATAAACATAAATAGACTATTACTTATAAAATAGAGGAGAAAAACATTAAATGAGATAAGAAACGAAAAATACTAAAAAGAAGAGAAACGAGAAGAATAGAAACCTAAAACCCGACAAAACACAAAAAACACAGTGCAAAAACACACGAAAATCACATACAAATATGTACAAATCACCACTAATGTATATAATGTGATAATAGATCGATTTGCCATATTCCGTTAACAAAAACTCTTTGATGTCAAAGCAATAAGTTTTTTGTTGATAAGGAAAGAGTTCAAAATTTTCAAGGAACACATAAGGACAAATTTATGCTAGCAAATTCACTAACTAAGGTATTAACACGTCTGGTATTTTCTCGAGCATTTGCTCATATGTGTTATTTTGACTTACCTTAGTTCCGTGGGAGCTGGTGTTCTATGTAATTTTTTTTCTAAGCCTTTGTTACCTTTAATTTTCCGAAAAATAAAATCGATGGTGTTTTTGGACTCATTATATTTGTTTGTAATGTGTTACATTATTATGATTTGAACTCACTAAAGTTGGAATAGTTGAAAATATAACTACAAAAAAATAGCTAATTAGCGAGGAATTTATCGAGATTTTTTATTTATGAGAGAAATATCGAGGGACTCATCCCTCGGTATTGGTAACTCAGTAAATCTCTCGATATATCGGCGCCAATGTTTGGCTCCACGATTAACGAATGAAATACCGAGAGTATTTTTTACCCTCGATAATTTTGGAAATTAAATAAAATAAAAAAACAACAACAGAAGGCTTCAAAATGCCTTCGTATTACCGAATGAATTTTGATTCTCTCGGTATTTTTATTTAAAAGTAAAAAAATAAAAATAAAAATAAAAATAGTATTAAGTGTAATACTAAATAAAAATAATTTAATCTCATTATATTTTTAAATATACAATGTGTTTGTTTTTCTTGTTTTAGAATCAACAAATTAAAAATTGATCATCATTATTATTTTTAGTTATTTTTTAATTTTGTTAAAAAATAAAAACATCGAGTGGATTTTTTGCCCTTGGTAATTACTGAGAGCCAAAATTCCCATCGGTTTGTTTATTTTATTTTTAAAAATTAAAATGATTAAGAAAAAATAAAAAAAAAAATGTAATGGTATTAAATGTAATAATAAATAAAATCAATGTAATATCAATTTTTTTATAAAAATATATCATGTGTTTATTTTTCTTGCTTAATCATTTATTTTTAAAAATATATACCAAGGCATTTTTTGCACTCGGTAATTACTGAGGAAAAAAAAAATCCCCTCATTTTTCTTTTATTTTTTTTTAAATTAAAAAATAAGAAAATCAAAATAAAATGTAATAGTATTAAATGTAATAATAAATAAAATTAATGTAACTCATTAGTTTTTTGAACATATCATTATTTTTCTCATCTTGTTTTATAATCACAAAAAATATAAACTTATCAATAATTGTATATTTTTTAGGACTTTTTCCTTTATTAAAAAAATAAGAATACCGAGGGTATTATCCCCCTCGGTAATTACTGAGGGCGAAGAGATCCCTCAGTTTTTTATTTAATAAATAAATGTAATAGCATTAAATATAATAATAGGCAAAATTAATTTAATCTCATTAGTTTTTGAAATATATTACGTATTTCTTCTTGTTTTAGAATAATAAAATATATAAATTAATCGATAATTACATTTTTTTTTTTTTTAAAAATTTTAAAAAATTAAAAATACCAAGAGCATTTTTCCTCATTTTTTTATTATTTAAAAAATAAATATCAAGAGAAAATAAAAAAAACAATAGCATTAAATGTAATAATAAATAAAATTAATGAAATCTTATTTTCTTTTTTAAATATATCATGTGTTTGTTTTTCTTGCTTTAGAATTACAAAATACAAATTGATCATTAATTATATTTTTTTTTTAAATAAAAACACTGAGGGAATTTTCTGCCTTCGGTAATTACCGAAGGTATTTTCTCACTCGGTAACTATTGAAAGCAAAAATCTCCCTTAGTTTTTTTTAAATTAAAAAATTAAAATAATCAAGAAAAAATAAAAAAAAATATAATAACATTAAATGTAATACTAAATAAAATTAATATATATTCTCATTGGTTTTTTATTTATATTTCATGTGTATATTTTTCTTATTTTAGATACACAAATATACAAATTGAATGATATTTACAAAAAAGAAATTATAATTTTTTAAAACAATTAAAAGAGAAAAGAAAATTAAAAAGAATATAAAATAATATAATAACATTAATTTAATAATAAGTAAAATTATTGTAATCTCATTATATCTTTAAACATACATGTGTGTTTATCTCATTTTAGAATAAGAAAATATAGATTGATTTAAATTTTTAGTTTAATTTTTCTTTAATTTTTTGAAAAGGAAATACCAAAGATCTTTTGTGCCATAGGTAATTACTGAGGATATTTATCCCGTCGGTAATTACTAAGGGCAAAAAATCCTCTCTTATTTTTATTTTTTCCAATTATTTTTAAATAATCAAGAAAAAATATCATATCATATCATAATATCATATAATATAATATAATAGCATTGAATGCAATAATAAGTAAAATTAATGTAATCTCACTACCTTTTAAAAAATATATCATGTGTTTGTTTTCTTGTTTTAAAGTCACAACAAATACAAATAATCGATATTATATTTTTTTTTTAATTTTTTTTTTAAGAAATAAGAATATCGAGGGCATCTTTTGCCCTACATAATTATCGAGGGTATTTTTAGGCCTCAAGTTCGGTATTATTGAGGTGATTTCGATTTCCCTCAGTACCGAAGGAAAATAATATGTCACTCGTTATTTTTAAATTAAAAATAAATTAAACAATGAGATTATTTATCAATTAGCATATTTTTTGATTCCAAATAATTCTTTTAAATAAAAATATTTAATATAGAATACATATTTATTTGATAACAATAACAAATTTTGCAATTTTTTTTAATTAACTTTTTATTGTTTATATATATTAATATAGGGACTTCTACGGGGCCGTGAAGGTACCGTTCCCCACTTAATTAGAACCATGAAATCAAAAGTTGGTTATGGATAATTGTAAAATCAATGGATGTAAATACTGGGGAGTGGGGGGTATGGTGCATTCACGACACCGTAATCATTTCCAATATCTTAATTCAGTATTTATAATTCTCAATGCATATAATATAATTTAATATGTTTTTAAATAATAATATCCAATTATAATATAATTATTTATAAATATAATATAGAACTTTAGGTTATATAGGTAATGAATATAAAACAAATAAAATTACATACATGTACTTCCCATTGACAACATGTTGCCATCGTTGTGGGTTGGGCGGCGCGGTTTTAGTGATAAAACTAAATTTTCTAAAGTAATAAAATTGTTTAAGCAAAAATATGTAGGCAAGTGTAAGATTGTTGGAAATTTATTAATTTTTTAATTAAAGTGGGTAATATATATTAATTAAATTTATGTGTGTCATTATAATATTATTATTATTATTATTATTATTATTATTATTATTATTGAAATAGCCGTTAAGCAGTAATAACAATGGAAGAGACAAGAGGTTATATTGATTTTTGTGCATTTAAGATGAAATATGTGATGGGTGACTATACAAATTTGGACCTCGTTTATCTCTCTGTGATTGTTTGCTGCTTCATCTCCTTTCCTATTCGTTTGAGAGTTTTCATTCTTCGCTAAAAGACCTTGTAATAATTGAATAATTCGTGTGATTAACAAAACTTACAAGTTCTCTTTGGGTAAAAAAATAATTAAGAATTATGAAAACTAAATGTTAATATAATAATAATAAACATGACACATCAATTATTGTTTTTATTCATTCCGTCTATAAAATAAAGGCATATTTTTTTATTTTTTGTCCTGGGTGTACTTTTAAAAGTTAGGATATTATAAAAATGACTACAACACCCTTATTTAAATTTATTTTTTTTATTAAAATTTCTTTTCTAAAAATCGCCCTAGGCGCCACCAATCCGCATACGATTTTTAAAAATCGGCCAAAGAAATCGTCGAGTGTCTCAAGCGCTGTCTAGGCGCCCCAGGTGCCAGGCCATTTTTTTTATGGCGTGAAACGACGTCATTTTTGGGCTTATTTTTTGATTGTTTTGATTTTGTAATATATATTATTATATTTTTATTTGACTAATGAACTTATGAATCTATTTTTTTTTTAATTTTGAATCGAACAATAACTTTAAACTTGTGATTATTACTTTTAGTTTTGAATTGTCATAAACTTTATTGTGTAACAGGTAGTATGTTGAACTATTAAATAGTTTGATGTAATGTTGTAAATCAGGGTATTTATTCTCAAATTCTAGGTCCCGCCTAGGCGCTAGGCGCTGGCCTGACGCCTAGCAGCCCCCTAACGATTTTTAGAACAATGATTTAAAATATTAAAAAATTAAAAAGATTTGAAAAAAATAGCAGAAATTTTATAATTACAACTACAATTATTTTATCTTTTTAACCTAAGTAATTTTATCTAGTCACCTATGTTTTGTGACGGATGGAGTATTTTTTAGAGAGAGAGAAGTATACTTTTTAACTTCAATAATTATTCAAGTTAGGGCCCTTGGTTGAGTTTTTTGAAAGTGTTTGTAACTTATTAAATCTCAATAAGTTTTTTTATATTGTTTGGTAAGTACCAAGAATAAACTCATGTTCAGATAAATTACAAATCGTAGCCTTTTCTAATAAGTTTCTACCTTATTTTGAAAAAATCATTTTTTATCATTTTATATTGTAGAAAATATCTTATTTATAAACTAACTTATTACTTTATGTTTTACGAAGATATTTTATTAGTCATAATTAAAGTTTTGTTTATTATTATAATTATTATTTTAATATTTTTCATATATTTATTTTACTTTTTGAAAAAGTTTTTTGGAAAATTTTTATCAATTATTATAATATTATTTTTTATGTATAATATTTTATATTTTTCAATTATGTATATATTGGTAAATTAATTTTTAATTAACTGTTTTGATTAATTAATTTACCAAACACAAGTTAAAAATTAACTGACAACTATAAATTATCAGATATTAACTACAAGGTATCAATAATCTACTATGAGTTATTTAAATCGGCTCACCAACCAGGGCTTAGTCTTTTTTTTCTCCTCCTCTTTCTTTTTCAGCTTATCACTCTTTGCCCAAATTCTTTTGGATTTTGTGCTTCAGTTGATGGGAATGATTATTTTCCCCCCCTTTTTTATTTCACATTAATGATTCTTGATTTTGTAAAAGGAAATTTTGAATTTAAAAGTAATAATAATATTAATAAAGCTCATAAATGCAGGGGCATCACTCTAACTATGGACTTAAAAAGACAAAAAAGTAGCCAAGTAGATGAATCACTGGTTACGCATTGGAATAGCCGACATTCAATGGGCGCCAACCATATTTAAGACATGATAACAAAATAATAATAATAATAATAATAATAATAATAATAATAACTCATCGGTCTTTCTATTGATTTTTAAAAAAATTGTCTTATTCTATTTCTTCCTTTTACACTACCAAGAAAAACTTTTATTAACAAGAAAGATTATATATTATTATTCTAACTTTACATATTTTGTAATCAATTGAGTATTCAACTTTTTAAATAAATAAATAAAAATCCTTCTAGAAAAGAAATGATGGACAAATAAAGAAATTTCTTGTTGAATTATGTTAACTCTTTTTTTTCTTTTTTGTCTTTTAGAAAATAAAAAAGACAAATACTTTTGTGAAACCGGTCTCATATTATGAGACCACTTTTAACCCATTTTTTCATACTCAACTCGTCATCTCAGCTGACCTGTCCGGATTTCCTCATGTTTGACCCATCTTTTTTTTTTATTTCTTCTCCCTTTTCGGCCCTCTTTCCCAATTTCGAGATGAAATTGCAAACTACTCTAACTTGTTTGATCTCTCTTCTCAATCTGGAGATCAAATTTCAATTTGAACCCTCTCATTCTCCCCATCTTTTGTACACCACGGTGTTTTGCACACCGATTTCAGTACACATTGGATGACGTTAATGACATGTCGGCAGACCAGACAAGAGATGGTGATGAAGCGAGATGAATTTTCATGGTTGACCGACGAATCCAGATTGCGGGTGATTTTGGGTTGACGATGAGAGAGAATCATCATTTTATTGCTCGAAGAATTTGCTGCAAATAGATCTTTTACCCAAATACCCAAAATTAATTCATGCCCATAATAAAAGTCCGACAACAAGGAGCTTTTAACATAATCTGATTCTTATTTGTTTTTTTCTTAATATTTATAATATTGGTAATAAATTAACAATATGATATTTTTGTTTATTAATCTGCAATTATACTGAAAAAATGGGCAGATAGAAAATATTCGTGCAGCAAAAATATTGAAACGTGAGCAGTTATGGGAATACTTATACTTCTGAAATGAAGGTGACCTTCAAACTGCAATGCTATTTATTGAGTCTTCAAATGAATGGCTATGTGGAAGCACACTTTTAATATCAAAAGATAACTTTCTTTTCTCATGGTTCATAATTTCATATCCCCTATTCATCGTGCTTCAACATATTAGATAAATAAAGGATATATAATTATAACATTATCTTATACACTTGACATGTTATTCATTCAATATAAAATCATCTAAGAAATAAAATACAAGAACCCATGTGCTTTTTCCAATTTAATGAACAATTTTATCTTTTGCAATATCGTAATTTTTAGGTAAAGTATGCATATTACACTAGAATATAAAAGTATTACAAATTGTAGTAAATGTATTACAATTCTTGATGAAAGTATAACAATTTTTGACAAATGTATAGCATAGTTCTTAATATGAAAATATTATAAAACGTAGTTAAAGTATCACAAAAGGTAATTAAAGTATTACAACATATAGTTAACGTCTCATAAAATCTCGATATCTAATTTGCATTCTTACATTTATGTCTTTACTATAGGTTATTAAAGTATCAAAAAATATTGTTAAAATATCAGAAAATGTAGCTAAAGTGTCACGAGTCTTCTATGTCTAATTTATATTTTATGTCTATACTTATGTTATAGTAGGTTTTCAAAATTGTCATTAGGTCTATACTTATATTTTACATGTATATTAATAGGTAGTTAAAAAGTATCACAAAAAATATTTAAAGTATAACGAGTTTTTGTATCTGATATTTGTTATTACATCTATATATTTAAAAAGTATATTACAAAAGCTTGTTAAAGTATTATAAAATATGAATAACAAAAGTCCATTTAGTGTTGTTACTTGCCATAATCATGTTAAATGGTGTGCTTCACTAGCCAAATAAACAAATGATTCTACATCTTTTTTTATATCTCACAATTTTATTCAGATATTTCACATTCTTGAGTGTTCTCAAACACACACCAATATAAAAGAAATTAGAATTTTATACTAAACAGTTAACGTTTCCTACATTCTAATAAATATCAAGTGTTCATAAAATAGATATTACATCATGTAAAGTTCTGAACAACTTTACAAAATAATCTTTTCCCTTTGGAGTCAAAATCTTACAATTGTAACTGCGGCAGAAGCTTATGATGAATCCTAACACCACACTTACTACAATGGTAGTGAAGAAGGCCCTCCAAAGAAGTGCACTCCACCACCTTGAAAATAAAATACTTGACAAAATAAGTTTATCGATCCAAAATTTCAGAAATACGTGCATGATGAGTACTCAGACTAATAAATTGGTCTAGTAAACAAATATTTGCCACATAAATTGAAAGATATACTATCCTAATTTGTAAGCAACATTTTTTTTTCTCTCTCCAAAAGACAACTTTAATCTGATTTTCTAGTTTATTCTTGTTTTCATATAATAGCTTTCTTAAAGAATTATACGGTTCATCTAAACTTTGAAAATATCCACTTTCATTTTATCAAAAAAAAATGAAAAATAAATAAATAATAATAATAATAATAATAATAATAATAATAATAATAATAATAATAATAATAAATTCGTTCGCAAAGACACTCACCTAGTCTGACGCCAACAATGGTAGTGTGTTCTCGATTCTGAGGTATAACACGGAGTCTATTTCCCCCCATTGGATACGCGACCGATCAACCCGTGCAGAACGTGATAGCTTAAGATGTTCGTTGACGTTTGAACAGGATGAGTATGTAAACTCTATTCGATAAGAATCAACATATGATTTCTTCCTCCAGATTCAAGTAATGATAGTAGCAGACATTACCCATCACAACCTGAAATCCGAAAACAACAACACCCATTCACGTAGTTGAATTTTTGCAAATAAAAACCGCATTTTCAACTTTGTATATATGTAGTTTCGTAAGTTCCTCAATATCACACGAGTAATCAATTGTCCACCAAAAAAAAAATGTCTAGGGCCAAATCATCAACAATGGAGTTTTTTTATAAATTAATATACACAGAAATTACATACAAGAAATGAGTATATGCTGAAACCGGAGACTCCACCCAGGCCAGAACATATCCAACTCTTTGTATATGCATCTTGCAGTCGTCGTTAGCCTTCCGGTCCCAAAAAGTTCATGGCCATAGCTTCCCCAACGAAGAATTTGTAATATATTGAATACAAGTCGTGGATGATGGCGGTAGGGGCCGACGACCATCTGTCATGAGAATGGCATCGGAAAGAAGAGAAAGAGACAAAGGGACGAGCAAGAACCCTAATTCGAAGGAAGAAGAAAATAAAAATGCAATCTTGGAAATGAGTTTCGAGGGTCAACCTGAGAAGAAGGGAGCGGAGCGGGATGAGATGGTAACCCGTATGCCAAACACGGTTAGGCCCAACTGCTGGGCTTGTGGAGAGTTTATTTAATTTGGGCCGAATTAATTGTTAGGATAAGCCCAGTTATGCTTAGCGAGTTATTAGTCTTTATTATTAAGTGGTCCTGCAAACATTTTGTCTATTTGTATGCACCAGGGAACATGAAAAACGCAAGTAGTTACAATATTCATTCTTGCCTCATCTAATTTCTCTCTCATCTCTCTTTTCTTCCTCCCCAAGTTCAATATTCATCAATCCCATAGTCTCTATTACAGTAAATTACCAAAAAAAATTACAGAAAATCTCCAAAAATCAACGTAAACCTAACAATTGGCACCAGAGCAATCGATCCTCGGACATGGTCAAAATCACCTGCTTCAAGGACCTCCAAGAAGCCCAAAAATGCCTCGATGAGGTGCTACAAGCAGAATCCAAGAAAAGAGAGGCTTCTGAGCTAAAATTGTAGGAAAATATCTCAGAAAATAACACTGAAACAAGAACCCAAATATCACACATCAGATCAGTTATTATGGAACAGACTCAGAACCTTACCAGTAAGCTAGAGCATCTCACTGTTGCACTAGCAACCATCTAGATGCAACTTTTAAATCCAGAAAAGGGAAGGAACCAGGCTGAAGGAGAGTCCATCTTGGGTAAGCCTTTCTCTACACCTGCAATAGATAAGGGATACAGTTCAAATACAACTGGCAGGTCTAAACCACAAATTGAATATTCAGGTATTCACAACACACATTCAATGCCTAAAATTGATTTTTCCCATTTTGATGGAACATATCCCAGATCCTGGATACTAAAGTGTAATGGGTAATTCAAATTAGCACCACCTATGTCTGATTCACAGAAGGTTATCCTAGCTGCTATGCACTTTGAAGGGAAAGCATCTCAGTGGTACCAGAATTTCAATAACAATCAGAATGAAATATCATGGGCTTAATTTTTAGACATCATCTCAGCTAGGTTTGAACAGCTTAAGGAGACCAAAATAATTGCAGAGTTTAACAAGCTTAAACACACAGGTTCATATATGGATTATGTGGAGAAATTTGAGGAACTTAGGGCCTGTATGTTGTTTCTCAATCAGGGGTATTCAGAGGATTATTTTGTTGCCAGTTTCATCAGTAGATTATCAGAAGAGGTACAAGCTTTTATTACTATGTTTGAACCTACCTCACCCCAGCAGGCTATTGATTTGGGCAAGAAACAATTAATTACCCTAGAGGCTATCACCAAGAAGATAAAAGGAGTTCCCAGGTACACCAGCTACCAAAACAACAAGAATGCAGAGGCTACACCTATAAGGGTAGTTCCTACCTACAACCAGAAACCTTTTACTAAATTGTTGACTCTGGAGAGATGGCTGCTAGAAGAGAGAAGGGGTTATGTTACAATTGTGATGAGAAATTCATACCAGGCCATAGGTGCAAGAGCAGAATTAGTTACATGATTATGACTGAAGAAGAAGAACTCAGCTATTTGCAACATGATGAAGGGACATACATTGATGTACCTGACATCATGGATGAGGTACAGATGTATGTAAATGCAATCTCAGGGGAATATGGGGTTACTACTATGAGAGGTATTGGGCAACACAAACTACACATTTTGATTGATTCAGGGAGAACCTTGAGCTTCATTCAAGAAGAGACTGCAAAACAGTTGGGTTGCCACTTGAGCTCAACTAAGCCACTATTAGTGAGGGTGGCCAATGGCCACAAGATGGTGAGTAGTCAGTGTGTGGAAAATTTCAACTGGGAAATACAGGGACAACAATTTAACTACTCACTGAGGGTTCTACAGAATGAAGGTTGTGATCTCATCCTAGGGGGAGATTGGCTCAAGTCCTGTACCCCTATTGAGTTGGATTATGCTAAGATGATTTTTACTGTAACACTGAAAGGCAAGAGGGTGAGGCTTCAAGCCCTGACATCCACAGAAGAGTGTAGGTTCATTTTAGGTCCATCTCTATACAAATTGGTGCATGAGGAGCAATGTGCTCAAATAGAGGAAGTGTATTGGTAACTATTGCTAAAACAGACCAGGCAACAAATGAGGGCATGAAGGTACTGTTGGAAAAGTATAAAGATATTTTTGAGGAACCTAAGACGCTACCACCGGGGAGAGGTATTGAGCATCAGATTAACTTAAAGCCAGGAAGTATTCCCAGACATCAGTATCCCTACAGGACAACACATGACCATAAGGAGGATATTGAGCAATTAGTGAAGGAAATGTTGGAGGCAGGAATTATTCAGGACAGCAGGAGTCCCTTTGCATCACCAGTGGTTCTTGTAAAGAAGAAGGATGCCACATGGAGGTTGTGTGTTGACTACAGGTATTTAAATGGACTAACAGTAAAACATGACTACCCAATACCAGTGATTGATGAGTTGTTGGATGAGCTATATGGAGCAAGGTATTTCTCAAAGATTGACCTAAGGAGTGGCTACTTTCAGATCCTAATGAAGCCTGAGCATAATTTTTTAAATGCTTTCAGCACCCATAATGGCAACTATGAATTCCTAGTCATGCCATTTGGGTTGTGTAATGCCCCTGTCACCTTCCAATCACTCATGAATAAGGTTTTTATGGAACAGCTGAGAAAAAGTGTACTAGTTTTCTTTGATGATATTTTGGTATATAGCAAGAGTTGGGATGAGCATTTGGAACATCTTGAGGAGGTATTGCTGCTACTAAGGGAGAACAAGCTATATGCTAAAGCTAGTAAGTGCAGTTTTGGGAAGACATAGGTTGAGTATTTAGGCCACATCATCTCCCAGGAAGGGGTTGCCACTGACCCCCAGAAATAGAATGCATGGTTGATTGGCCTGTTCCAAAGACATTAAAGCAACTCAGGGGGTTCTTAGGGTTAACAGGGTACTACAGAAAATTTGTCAAAGGGTATGGGGTCATTAGTAGACCCTTGACTGATCTCTTGAAGAAGGATCAATTCATATGGAATGAAGATGCCCAATCAATTTTTGAAAGATTGAAAAAATCTATGACAACAGCACCTGTCCTAGCTCTACTTAACTTTTCAAGGGAATTTGTATTAGAAACTGATGCCAGTGGGGTGGGAATAGGTGCAGTGTTGATGCAGGGAGGAGGCCTCTAGCTTTTATGAGCAAGATGCTATGCCCAAGGAATCAAGCACTATCTGTCTATGGGAGCGAGTTTTTAGCAGTCCTCATGGTTGTGAATAGATGGAGACACTTCCTACATGGGGTTAAGTTTGTAATAAAAACTTATCAACAGGCACTCAAGTACTTGCTAGATCAGAAGGTGATGACACCAACTCAGCAGAAATGGATAACCAAATTACTAGGTTTAAACTATGAGATACATTACAAAAAGGGGTTGGAGAACAAGGCAACTGATGCTTTATCTAGAAGGGGCTCAGATGAGGGCATATGTGCTAACATCACCACAATTATTCCAGAATGGATGAAAGAGGTAGCTCATAGTTACATGGATGATGAGTTCTTTGAGAAGGTAAGAGAGGCTAAAACCCTAGATTCTACTACACTTCCAAACTTTACCATTCTAGGGAATTTGATGAGGTACAAGGGTAGATTGTGTGTGAGGGGTGATCAAGACCTTAGGAGGAAGATTCTAAAAGCTATGCACAACTCAGCTTATGGAGGGCATTCAGGGATACTGGGTACTTATATGCGAACCAAAAGGGTTTTTTATTGGCCAGACATGAAGAAGGACATTACAAGCTGGGTGAAGGAGTGTGAAGATTGCCAAAGGAGTAAGACAGATCATGGGAGGTACCCTGGATTACTACAACCTCTCCCCATTCCTAAACAGGCTTGGAGCCACATCTCCATGGATTTTATTGAAGGGTACCTAAGTCACAAGGGAAGGATGTTATCCTAGTGGTTGTGGATAGGTTAACTAAATATGCACACTTTTCTGCTTAATCACATCATTTCATAGCTCTCACTGTGGCTAGCCTATTCCTTGACATAGTTTATAGGTTGCATGGGTTACCAACACATATAGTTTCAGAGAGAGACAAGATTTTCACCAGTTCTTTTTGGAAGGAGCTTTTTAAACTGATGGGGGTACAGTTGAACATGTCCACTGCATATCACCCCCAAACTGATGGGCAGACTTAGAGGGTTAACCAGTGCCTAGAGAACTATCTAAGGTGTATGGTGCATCAAAGCCCAAAGAAGTTGATTAAATGGCTAGGTTTGGCTGAGTTTTGGTACAACACAAACTATCACACCGGGTTAAATACCACCCATTTTGAGGCACTGTATGGATACACTCCACCAATTGGGTGAATTGTCCAATATGCAGGACATATGAATGAGGATGCCAAACAACTAATGCAACAGAGAGAAGCAGCGAAGCACATAATCAGAGAAAATTTACTACTGGCACAATAGTGGATGCAAATGTATGCAAACAAACACAGGCAAGAACGCAGCTTTGAAATCGGAGATAAGGTACTTTTGAAAGCGCAACCTTTTAGGCAGAATTCAATTTCATTAAGGAGAAATCTCAAATTAGCGGCAAGGTACTATGGACCCTAAACAATCACGGAGAAGGTAGGGAGAGTGGCTTACCGATTGGATTTACTGGAGGGTTCGCGCATACATCCAGTATTTCATATCTCTTTGATGAAGCCAAAGGTTTGCCACCACACCTGAAGGGGATTTCCTAGTAGAGCCAATTGTTGTCCTCGATACGCGCACTATCAACCGGAGAGGGGAAGAAATTGAACAGATCTTGGTTCAATGGATGAATTCGACTCCGCAAGACGCTACTTGGGAGGATCTGAAATTCATGAAGAAGAGGTTTTCAGGGTTTGGTCCTTGGGGTCAAGGATCTTCAGATCGGGAGGGAATTGTCATGAGAATGGCGTCGGAAGGAAGAGAAAGAGACAAAGGGACGGGCAAGAACCCTAATTCGAAGGAACAAGAAAATAAAAATGCAATATTGGAAATGAATTTCGAGGGTCAAACCGAGAAGAAGGGAGTAGAGCGGTCTGAGATGGTAACCTGTATGCCAAACGCGGGTTAGGCCCAACTGCTGAGCTTGTGGAGTGTTTATTTTATTTGGGCCGAATTAATTATTAGGACAAGCCCAATTATGCTTAGGGAGTTGTTAGTCTTTATTATTAAGTTGTCCTGCAAATAATTTGTCTATTTGTATGCACCAGGAAATATGAAAAACACAAGCAGTTACAATATTCATTCTTTCCTCATCTAATTTCTCTCTCATCTCTCTTTTCTTCCTCCCAAGTTCTATATTCACCAATCCCATAGTCTCTATTACAGTAAATTACCAAAAAAACTACAGAAAATCTTCAAAAATCAACATAAACCTAACACCGTCGAGGATTAAATTTTCCTATTTGCGGAGGGAAAAACTTGATAAGAAAATCTCATTTATTCCATGTTCAAGCAATTAATAATTGAGTGGGTAAGTGGGCAGGCGGTAGCGAGTGGGACTCCTTAAGTTAATAGTAAAAAATTATCTCATAATATGAGAAGAAAAAAAGTAGTATGATCACCTAGTATGTATCACTGTAGCATTAAACATCAATTTTAATTTGAATACGTAGAAAATGCCCAAATAAGCACATAGAATGATACTGATCGAGTATTTGGCGGTCAGAAATTTCCAAGCAAGGGAGCACAAAGTGCAAAAGGCCAATAAGCAACTACATGTATGATTACGAATTTGTCTCTAATAATTTCCGAGATACATAAACAAGTTTAAGAATATTCCTCCACACATTTCGGGTTATTCACGAATTCACAAAACTGAAATTCCTTAGTTTCACTTAAAGGACCCTAAACCTGAATAAATAAAACCATCATTTACTCCCAAAAAAAACCCAGAATAATTACGTTTCAGGCCCGTATTGAGTAAATCATTTAACATGTAGTGGTTGATGCAATAACATGAAAACTAACTCTAAATTAGTAATAGTATGATTGGTCGAGCTGATTAAAACAATCGATAAATGATAGCTTAAATTAGTACTTAATAAATTAATTGATTAAAATAACTGATTGAAGGTTAATTTACTAATATAGATATAATTGAAAAATATAAAATATTATACATAAAGAATAAAAAAATATAAAGAAATTTAGAAATAAAATTATAATAATTAATAAAGACTTCACAAAATAAGACAAATACATGAAAAATAATAAAAATAATAATTATAATAATAAATAAAACTTTACTTATGATTAAAACAAATATTTTTGTAAAATATTAAGTGATTAATTTATAAATAAGATATTTTTTACAAAAGAATAATAAATGATCTTTTTCAATAAGATAGGGACTTATTAGAAATAAAACAAGATTTGTAATTTGTTCTTTACATGAGCTTATTCTTAATTTTTACCAAAATTGCCTGAAAGAACTTATTGAGATCGAATAAGCTACACCTTCAGAAAGTTAAACCAAGCAGGCCTTAATTAGCTCAATCAAATATTGCAAAGATGAAATTAACTTTTATTAGCCTAAAATATTTTATGTACTCTTGATCTGTGGCCAACCGCGAGGGGCATATATTCAACCTTTTCAATTATTAAGTGAAAACCCAAAACTATATCAATTTATATATATATATATATATGCACATTTAAAATAAATAAATAAATAAATACCCATATCTTCTTTACCACTTCATTTATTTCAAAAAAAAAAAGAAAAAGAAGAAAAAGGGTAAACTATCTTATTGTCAAGCTATTCGTGCAAATATTTTCATCCAGATAGGTACATAATTCAACATAATTTCATCCTAATCACAATTACCAGTCTAGAAAAAAGCACTAATCAAGTCCACAAGCTTACAACATCAAATTATTATAAAATTCTCAGTAATTACCACTACATACTAATAATAGTTTAGCTAAATTAGTTAATTAACCAACAATTTCCTTTTTGAGAGCACCAGCTTCAACAAGCTTAGGCACAAGATTATTACTCAAGTGCAACGCCACCATGCTCTCCAGCCCTCCCACACACGCGCCGCCGATGCACAGCGCCGGCGTGGCAAAATCGGCGCCGCACACGGCGGCAGCTCCGGCGATCTCGCCCTCCTCCAACTCGATGACGGTGGGATGCACGCCGACGGCGGAGAGGAGCCGCCTCATGACGTGGCACATGCAGCAGGATGAGCGGGAGAAGATGATCACCGGGTTCTCGGACATGAGCCGTTTGATCCGCGCCTCGGTGGACTCCAAGACGTCGATCGCCAGCGGCAGGGCGGTGGCCGAAGGAGCGAGCTCGAGGCGGACGCCGCCGTCCGTCATCTGCCGGAGGCCTTGCATAGAGGGAAAATGAAATAATTGTATAGTGACAAAAAAAATTTTGTAAAAGGAGTGTGTGACGAGTGAATAATTGGGGCTTGTGGGGTTTTTATATATATAGGCCATGAGTTGAGGGAGGTTACGTCACGAGGATTCTTGGAATACGTATTCATTATTATCTTATTATTTATTTTTTTTCTTTTGGCAATTACACCATTTACATTTTTGTACATTACAAATTGCCAGCATAAACTTGCAACTATTGTAACATTAAAAGAACGTTGCAATTATGCATCTGTATAATATTTGAAGTCAGCAGTAAATTTCATCATCCCAGCTAATAATTTGTAAACTAAACCAAATCTATGTATTCTAATTTCTATGTAGGTGAATAATAATTGTTAACTTCATTTATTAAAAAACACACACACACAATTATATCACCATATTAAAGATAATATCAAATATCGCGGTGACGTTAGGAATGTGATGAATAAATATATTTATTTAAACGTACATTATTAGTTTAATAGAAGTCGGGGCCATAAATAAGGCGGGTTTTGAGGGACCGGTAATGAGGACATGGGTTGCATCATAACGTAACAGATTACGTAAGTTATGGCGTGAAAATAATTATTGTTAGTTGTAGAAATTTAAAGACTGACTTTAAGGTGGCATAGGGAGGTGTAAGAGTAAGCGACATGATAACACTATCACACGCGACTGGAATGTGGAGCTACTTGCGCTACTATGTGACAAAAAAGCAAGATCCACAGCCTTTTTTTATTCAAAGAAATTTCGTGGGGATGGGCTTTTTATATATTTTTTTTTGATTCAATTGGACTAATACCATTATATTATATGATGACATCATCGATGACCTTCACCCATGTAGTATTTTCATTACAAGATTGTCTCCAGTGGCAAAAAACATTACTGTAACAAAAATTATATGATGACATCATTGATGACCTTCTCTCAAGTAGTATTTTCGATATGTTTTTTGGCAAAAAATATTAACACTATGTAACAAATTTTTATATTAAAGCGTATCGAAATTAATGTTATATATGTAATAATTTTTTATTAATGATAGACATTGTCATGAGCAGTGTTCTAAAAGGCAACAAAAAAAATCAGCGTCTAAGCTAGGCGTGAGGTGTGGGAAAAACGTCTCGCTTAGTGCCTAAACGTGTAAAAAGTTGGTCAACTTATTTTGTTGTTCGTGTAGGCGCGCCAAGGCGTGAAAAGACGCATGTCATTCATGTTATTTAAATAAATAATCTGATTTTTTTTTTATTTAACTAAATATTACAAAATATATAATGACATCAAAAAATGATTAAATAATTAGTATTTTCACATAAACTATTATACGAGCGTCTGACGATCATACTTTATAGTAAACATCATGTTTTTATCGTGAAATTCGTACTTTTCAGAAAAATGTGAATAATTGTTTTGAAAAATATAATTTTATACATTAAAAGTATAACTTATTATTTGAAGCCCAATCTCCCACTTTTCACACATTAAGTCCACATATACGCTGGTGGTAATAGATGGGTCAGGCCTAATCCCCACCAACTTTTTGTACATAGAGTCCAATCTGACACCGACTTATTATGATCGAAGAGAATTACTCAACATTGATTGAACTTGTGGGGGTGAGATCTAAACATATAGCATGTCATATGAACTTTGGGGCTGTATGCCACCACCTATCGACGCAAACGTGGACTTGCTTGGAAATTGCATCTCCAACCCCATCGACTTCCCGATAGGCGTGAGACACCTAAAATTTGATAAGGCGAAGACGACTAAACATAGACTGTAATCGTCCTCATAGACTCTAAGGAACTTGCAAAGAAAACTAGAAAAAATCGCAATTACACAATTATAGTTAGTTTAGCCACATAAACTGTTAACTCCGCTAAAAAGTCAAAAGAGGTCTCTTTACGATGAGTAAAGAAACCAAGAATGAAACCATGATAGTTCTAAGAATCCCCACCACACGCTACTACCTCAGGTACCCCCATTAGCGCTGCTATTCGTGTTAATCATCACTCAACCCGAGGGAGGGGAACTGCATCTAACAAGAATCACATCTCTCAGAGGTCTGCAATGACCCTAAATCCCAAAAATAATGCAGAGTGGTACATGTTACTCATTAAAACCATAAGAAGTCCACTTAACTCTGTGAATAAAGTACCAAGCTCGAGCTCTAATAACTTGAACCTCCAGTCAGACATCATCAAATGGCTCCTGATCTGACAACTCTAATGACCCAAAACCAAGTAATAATCGCAAGACGCCATATGAAGGAGATTGAGTGTTGAAATTACAATTAAGAAGTATAGTATCAGACCGCAACCACCACCACCCTCGAAAAAAGAGTTTTACTTCCATTAAATCATTCATATATGTGTAAATATCAGTTAGATGCAACCAAGAACTTATAACCATCTAACTCAATAAAACAGTGGTCCAAACTCTCGATGTTTGATAAACAAAGGGGACAAATGAACGACCCCTGAAAACTTATGGACTGCATGTTCCCCCAAAGAGTTAAACTTGCCATGAATTTCATGCTAAATAAACATCGAGCGATGAGAAGGAATATGATGATGCCAAATCAAGCTCCCAAACTAAACCTCCAAAAACATGGCTGCAAGTGCCAATAAGAAATGCAAAAGGTAATGGTATCCTGCAAGGACCTACTCCACACTCTCTCGTTTGAGTCATCATCCATGACAGACATCCGATAAAGTGCACTGTAAACTACCAAATGCCACCAGTCAAAATCCGAGACTGACTAGCCAAAAAAATGAGCATAAGGTATCTAGTAATCCAAACTGGCTAGTGAAGCTTTACCTAGCCAATTGTCCCACTAGAAAGAATTATCCTGCCCATTCCCGATCACTTATTAAGAGTAGGGCTGCAAATGAATCGAGTCGAGTCGAGCATTCAAATCTCGAGTTAGGATTGACTTTTTTTTAACTGTGCTCGAGCTCAAAAAGCCAAGAAGATTGCTGCTCAAGCTCGACCCGACAAGGAAATGAGTATGCTCGAGATCGACTCGACAATGCTCAGATTGACAAATTCTCGAGCTCAGCTCAATTTTTTTGATATTAAATCTAATAAAATTATGGTATATTTGTAATTAATACTATTAAATAGTGCTAGTTCAGTAAACTCACACATAATCGAGCAGCTCATCGAGCTTACTAGTGATGTGCTCAAGCTCGACTCATTTGTGAGCTCAAGATGCTCATAAGCATTCATGAACCGCTCGACTCATTTGCAGCCCTAATCAAGACTCTAACCCAAAGCAGCTCGATGTGAGCCCGATGCCTGACCAAATCAACGACACAAATTTGTTGTGCTTGGGCTGAAGGTGCCTATCCAAGAATCTCAAACGAAGAAAAGAACCGAGAGAAAGCATCGCTCATCGTGGAGAAAGAGTGAAGCCCAAGGCCACCTTCTAACTCCGATGCGCAAATACAGGACCAAAGGGCCATGATTAGGGGTGTAAACAAAACGAGACGAGGTCGAACTTATGTCTGCTCATGCTTGAGCTCGATCGAGCCAAAAAAAAAAAGCTCTAGCTCGAGTTCAACTACTAATATAGAAATCGGGCTCAACTTGCGAGCTTGATATCGAGCTCATAAGTGGAGCCAAGCTTATATATATATATTATATATATATATATATATATATATATATATATATATATATACTGATCCCGAAGGCCAACGTAATAGGACCAGAATCCTATAATGTTATCCCATGTTAATGTATCCAGAGTGTAGTGTCACGCCCCGCGTGAAAGGGGCAACATGAGATGGACAAATGCTGGTGGATTATGGTATGAATGGCTCCAGATGGTTATGGTGGAGTTACGCTCATATCCCCTTCCAAGTTCAGGCAGGCCGACTCGGCTAAATACGGGGAGCTTGTCGCTATTCATGGAATTGACGGTGATAATTGGACTAAGCCAAGCCTACCCAAACCTGTTCAGGAACTGGAGTCGTTCCCCTAAGGAGCCCAAGGCAGGGCGAAACCAGTACATTGTCCCGGTGAAAAGGCTGAGCCTCTGGGAGAGGCACCGCGCGGGCCTCTGAAATCACATTGAAAATTCCAAGCCCATGACAGATGGTATCAGAGCCGTGCTGGCACGTATCTCGTATCGTCCTGCACTCACACAACGGGAGATAGTGTCGAGCTGGCAAGGGGCCCTCATATCATGAAGTATCGAGTCGGCAAGGGGCGAGCTCGTTAGACGGTCCATTGGAAACCCCCTGAACCTCCGAGCATGTATTAGTGCAAGGGGCACGCTGAGCGACAAGGGGTCGCAAGATTCGGACACCTCGAGCGAGTGTCCGTGTACGAGGGCGTACACCATTTTTGGTGGGGGAGAATGTCATGCCCCACGTGAAAGGGGCAACGTGAGATGGATAATTGCTGGTGGATTGTGGTATGAATGGTTTCAGATGGTTACGATGGAGTTACGCTCATATCCCTTCCGAGTTCAGGTAGGCCGACCCGGTTAAATGCGGGGAGCTTGTCGCTATTCATGGAATTGACAGTGAAGAGGGGACTAGGCCAACCCTACCCAAACCTGATCGGGAATTGGGGTCGTTACCCTGAGGAGCCCAAGGCAGGGCGAAACCAATACATTGTCCCGGTGAGAAGGCTGAGCCTTTAGGGAGAGGCGTCGCGCGGGCCTCTGGAATCACGTTGAAAATTCCAAGCCCGTGACATCAGGCTTGCTTTGAGCACTCTAATTTCACCAAAGTAACAGTGTCGGAGGCACGACCCAGCCAGTTAAGACCAGGAGTGCATCACCGGCAGTAGGAATGAGATGACCGGTGCACACTAAATGGCCGATCGGATGTCGGCTCTTCTTATCATTGTGAAGCAGAATTCACCAAATGTTGGATTGTTCACCCGCTAATAAGGAATGTGAGTTGGGTTTAGGTTGTCGTGAGGCAGGTTAGTTTTACCCTACTGATGATAGTGTCGCAATAGTAATTCAACCTAGTACGAKAGGAACCGTTGATTCGCACACCCGACTCGCTGGCACCGCCTCGTGATGCGACAAGGTCCGGGAACAATGGAGCTATCACCCTCTCCGGAGCCACCTTCCAGTGGACTTGGGCCTGGTCCGCCGCTGAGGACGTTTCTCCAGATTACAATTTAGATGGCGCGGCCTGGCTCTTGCCCCGACAGCTGGGTATAGATCGCGCGTTGCAATGCCATCCATTTTCGGGGCTAGTTGATTCGGCATGTGAGTTGTTACACACTCCTTAGCGGATAACGCAGGTGTCCTAAGATGAGTTCAATGAGAACAAAATCTTGTGTGGAATAGAAGGGTTAAAACTCGTTCGATTCTAATTTTCAGTATGAATACGAACCGTGAAAGCGTGTCCTAACGATCATTTAAACCTTCAGAATTTGAATCTATAGGCAGTAGTGGAGCCTGCGGCTTAATTTGACTCAACACGGGGAAACTTACCAGGACCAGACATAATAAGAATTGACAGACTGAGAGCTCTTTCTTGATTATATGGGTGATGATGCATGGTCGTTCTTAGTTGGTGGAGCGATTTGTCTGGTTAATTCCGTTAACGAACTACACCTCAGCCTGCTAACTAGCTATGTGGAGGTTCTCCCGAGCATCCAACCGAGGCAACTTGATGGTCAATGCCGAAACCGAGCCAAGCGAGGGGGGCCGCAAGGCTAACCGACCGTGAATATTTTGCCGGCAATATCTCGATGCATCAGATCTAGCATCCCACCACATTAATTTTTCCAAACTAGCAACAATCATCGTCGTGCTCATCGAATAACGTGCAAGGCCACTCCGCCGCTTATAATACCCCGTCGCGTATTTAAGTCGTCTGCAAAGGATTCTACCCGCCGCTCGATGGGAATTGTAATTCAAGGCGGACAGCGCGGCTATTCCGCCGCGCCGGCTTGGCCAACGACACGTGCCCTTGGGGGCCCGGGGGCCCCTACTGCTGGTCGGCAAGCGGACGGCGGGCGCATGCGTCGCTTCTAGCCCGGATCCTAACTTAGAGGCATTCAGTCATTATCCAATGCACGGTAGCTTCACACCCACTGGGCTGCACGTGCGCTGATGTATTGGCCGACAGGCCCGGGTAATCTTTGAAAATTCATCGTGATGGGGATAGATCATTGTAATTGTTGGTCTTCAACGAGGACTTCTTAGTAACCGCGAGTTCAACTACGGACTTTTTAAATGGAACAACTTTAAATATACGTTATTGGAGCTGAAATTACCGCGACTGCTGGCACCAGACTTGCCCTCCAATGGATCCTCGTTAAGGGATTTAGATTGTACTCATTCTAATTACCAGACTCGAAAGAGCCCAATATTGTTATTTATTGTCACTCTATATATATATATATATATATATATATATATATTATATATATGTGTGTGTTGTGTGTGTGTGTGTGTGTGTGTGTGTGTTGTGTGTGTGTGTGTGTGGTGTGTGTGTGTGTGTGTGTACGCGCGCGCGCGGCCCAGCCAATAGAAATGATGCTTGGGCTCGGTTCGTTTTAAAATCAAGTTAAGCTCGAACCGATTCGAATTTAGTCAACACTGAACTCGAGCTGAATTTTAACCGAGTTGCTCGCGAGCAACTCAGGCTCATTTACAGCCCTAGTCGTGACACAACCCACTTAGTGATATTCCCGATCTAAATAAAATTATGAACAATCAAATTATAATTTATCATAGTGGGTTTTTATATAGTTATTATTAATATTATTTTACTTAATAATAAACAGGTATATAATATATTTTCCGACCAAAGTATTCGATTCATTTAACTTTACCTCATGAAAAAAAATCTCTATAAAACACATCATAAAGTATTTATTATTTATCCGGTAAGAGAGTCTCCTACCGCCTGATTCCGTCCAAAAATGTCATTGAAATTGAAAACGACGCTAATAACTTCGCAATCTTTATATCGATTTCTTTTTAATGGCGTGTAGAACCCATATGTCCGACAATTTTGTAAGCCGAAGCCAAAAATTCAAAAAATGGGCTAAAATCACCGCGGATCGTCAACCGCCCGTTCTAACTTTTCTCGCATCGGTTTACAAAATTGTTAAGATATTTGAAGTCTACTTGTCATGAAAAAAATCTCACTATAAAGATTGAAGTTTTTAGCGTCGTGTTTGTAATCACAAGACAACCATACAAAATATATATACTTTAGGAAGTATTCTTATAAAAAATAGTCCAAAATATCAAATAATTAGGAGATAAATATTTTTTTCCATAGTAAATAAGAAGTGCAATTAGCGGTTTTTGTTCTTCTGGACAACCACAATCTAATTAGAATTAGTACTCAAATGTGAAAATGAGCAAAAAAGAATTCACTGATCAGAGATATCTCCTCGTGTTGGCAATCAGAGTGATGTCATGTAGAAGAACCCAGAGATTACAGCCTTTGGTACGTAGGTCCAGTGACATAATCATCTGCAGTCCACGTCATCTATGCGTTGGTGATCGGACAAATGTAGAACTTTAGTGGATGGACAGTACTAAGGTACCACGTCGTCCATTTTTGCTTATTTAGGGTAGGACGGGCCTGCCATTAATTGATAACCATTATTTACCGTAACACTAAATGAACATTTAATTCAATAAATATCTACATTTGTATGATTAATATACCAACATTGTATATTTATTTATAATATAAAAAATTATATATTTATTACATTGTTATTGATATTTATTACATTATAGATGATTAATATATATATATATATATAATATATATATGTATACATAAAAATGTATATTCATGGACGTCGCCAACTCGACAACATAGCCCTTGAAAATTATATTTTTCCCTACTAAAATACTTATAGTTTTTATTTTTCTTTTAAAAAATAGTACTCCCAAAAAATTGGACTGTACCGCATACTATGGGAGCACACCTAACTACGCCCCTGCGTATATTAATATTTAATATAACAAAAATGAACATTTATAAGAACAATAAATATTTTCATCACTACAAAAATACAAAATGATAAATATACACTTATCATAGTAAAAATGAAAGTTATAACAACTATAAAATTTATTTGATGGAAATGAAAATTTATCACATTGAAGACGTTCTTTCCATTCGAATTAATGGTACAATGTACACCAATCATATATAGGGACAAATTATTATATACATTCTAGTGTATACACTCGATAAATTTTGAAGTACAAACCGATGAACTCATGTACACTGATAAATATATGTGCCAAATTATAATTTGATATTTAAAGTGTTTGCGTGCAAACTAACAATACTTTTATGTTCAAAATCATAAAATTAAGTGAATTATTAATATAAACTGATGAATATTATATATAAATTAATGAAATTTTGTGTCATGTATATATTACAAAACGCTATGTCATAATATAATTACTGATATATAGGTAACTGGGCCAAGATTCAAGGACCCAGTGCAATAGTCGAGTTCACGGGCTTATAAAGTAGAAATTGGGATACCCTCTTTTCTTTTGAGAAAATTTTAACACAATATTCGTTTTTTAAGTAAAAAGTAATATAGTTTTTCTGAAGCTAAGTATATTAATTTATGCCTCTTGGATATTTATACAACTTTTCTAGGCTAGTAAAAAATAAAATACCGCAAGCAAGATCCAGATAAGCCCAATACAATAATGTAATTCTGTTAAACTTGATAACGGCCCACGAGTAGATGATTTTCAGCTCTTTCCCCGACATAAAATCATATCATTGGGTTGTCCATCTTTTTCTTGCATTTTCTTAATTTAAAAAGTATCAAATTTGTTAAATTTATGCAAGTAAATGTAAGTACAACAAATTGTATCCCAATTAGAATCATGGGGAAAAAATAATTAGGTAATCATGGAGAAAAAAATGATGGTATTACATATATATATAAAATATATTAGAAATTGCTTTATTAAGAAAATGAGAAAATCCACATTTATTATCATTCACTCAATTATTAGATAAGTTCTCAAAATCACGTTAATTATTCCTCCTATTTGTTAAATTTGATAATCTAAAATTTATATGTCAAGTTATGGTTGTTTCGAATGCCACGTATCATTATTATATTTTTTTAGTTGCTCATCTGCCACAGCCTGATACTTCGTATTCTAACCATCATATTAGTGCAAAATTCGTGTGTGATAAGATTTTAAAAAGAATAAATATTTAGAACTTTGATAATTGAATATTCATGCAAAATAAGTGCAACACAATACCATTTACTTCAAAATTTGAAATCTTTTGACAACACTTGATATTCTATTTACTATTACACAATCTCGACGTAGCATCATCTTTAATCCTTTTAGGGTCTTAACTCTAAATACTGCTACGTAAAACTTGTTGAGAAATTTATTTTTGGTAATAAATCCTATTTTGTTATTTGCCTTTCTTGGGCACAAAATAAATTAGAGAATTAGATTTAGAACTTTATTTGTTTCCTAGTTGACGTACAAGACTTTATTTAGTTTCCTATATCATGTTTAGGATTTATTTTTACTTATTTACCAAGTTTAGGATTCTAGGATTGACTATTTAAGACAAGAGAATCCTAAAACTTGAGAGAACTTGGACGCACGGATTTCTTGAGAAGGACATGACGCAACGGAAGACACGCAGCAAGGAGAGGACGTGAAAACTACTTGGAGCCATTGTTCAAGACTATCAAGTTCTTTGAAGTTGCGTAACCAACTGAGAAGATCTTGTCATCATGGCGACAAGTATTTAATATCAAGTTTTTGATATTTTAGTTTTCATATATTACTTTATATTTTTGTATTGATCGTGAATAAGAAAGTAATATAGTTTTCGTGTTTGTACACCCAAGTTCACAAGTACTTTTACTTGTGAACTGAATTTAATTTGCTGTGTTCTTAAATTTTATTTTCGCTGCATATTTTTATTTGAACTCTTGTTGATGTTGGTAATCAGTGTTGGTTAACATTGATAACAACATCATAAAACTGAGACTTTTTCCAAAATCATAGACCTTCAAGTTTTACAATTGGCATCTAGAGCAGGTTACTTAACCTTTTAAATACTGATCCTTATTTTTAGGTGTTATGGATGCTCAAGGCAACCCAAGGCCTCCGATCCTCAATGTGGATAACTATTCCCTCTAGAAATAGAGGATGCGGTGGCACTTAAAGAGCATTGATGAACGTGCATAGAGAACCATTCTAATCGGATGGGAAAAGCCACGTGTCACTTATGGCGAAGGTGATACCATTGACAAGAAAGAGGAAGATTAGACTGCTGACGAAATAGCTGCTGCAAACTGGAACTTCAAATGCATCAACACCTTGTGTGGATATGTAAATGCAAGCTACTACAGAGTCATCAAGAATTGCCACTTAGCAAAGGATGCATGGGATGCACTCCAAATGGTGTGTGAAGGGACCCAGAGCGTAAAGCGATCAAGGCTTAGAATGCTGATGTCCACCTTTGAGTCAATGAAGATGGACGAAAAGGAGTCTATCATGGACTACGCCATGAGACTCTTAGATTTTACAAACGAGTGTAGAGAGCTTGGGGAATCAATAACGAACTCGCGTCTTGTGGAAAAACTAATGAGATCCATCACAAAGAAATTCACCGTCAAAGTAGTTGCTATAGAAGAATCCAAAGATATTGATGA
This sequence comes from Phtheirospermum japonicum, assembly GCA_014905375.1. Taxonomy (NCBI): domain Eukaryota; kingdom Viridiplantae; phylum Streptophyta; class Magnoliopsida; order Lamiales; family Orobanchaceae; genus Phtheirospermum; species Phtheirospermum japonicum. The sequence continues at coordinate 53,366 of BMAC01001463.1, forward strand.
CATCGAGTTTATTACCTTAGTTGGCTCTCTCAAGCAATATGAGATGGAACACCTCGGTTCCAACTCAAAAGAGAAGAATGTTGCTCTCTCCTCCGATGCTAGATTTGACAACGATGAAGACGATGAGGAATTTGACATGAATGCGATTCTAAAAAAATAGAATCCACTACTCTTGAGGAAGACGAATTATCCTTTGTGACCCAACGCTTTAATAATTCTCTTAAGAAGAAGAACAACTTTGGAGGATCAAAATCAAAGACTAAACCACCAGTGTCTGCACCAAAGTTCACGGGACGCGCTCTTCCCAGGTCTCAATCCACTTCGTCAATTCCCAATGCAACCAGTCCCACGAAACCACTCAGTGAGGTGTAATGTCATGAATGTAAGGGTTGGGGACACTATAAGAATGAGTGTGCTAACACTCTTAGGAAGAAGAGCATGGTTGCTACAGACTTTACTGAGGATGTCAATGATTCCGATTCAACTGAACCTGTTCCATCCTTGTTCTCCAATGTTGTGTGGGATGACGACGTCCATGTTGGTATCCTTGAAACCAATATTGTGTGCCTGAATGCAGAGACTACTGATTACCTTGAGGAATATGAGCAGTTAAGTATTGAGCACAAGCAACTGTTTGTCAGTTGGGGAAAACAGGTACTCAAGGTCAAGGATCTAATGAAAGAAGTGAAAAAAATATCCAAGGAGAAGGATGATCAACTCGACATAATTGTTCGCTTGGAAACGTCGCTCACCAAGAAGGATGCTGATCTAGAAAAGGTGAAAATCGAGTTGACAAAGGTTCAAGGAACTATCACGAATCTGAAAAAAGGGAAGGCAAAGCTTGATGAAATCTTGGAGATCAGCTTCCCAGAAACCTCAAAGCATGGAATTGGTTATAAACCGAATCGGCCAACACAAGTATCTAGCCAAGAACAAAAATCGTCCAAACGCCACAAGAAGAGAAGGAGACAGTTCGTGTGTCATCATTGTGGTGAACCAGGTCACATTCGGCCTTTTTGCTGGAAGATTATTTATGCCAATCTGTTGCCCTCCATTGTTGATCTAAATTCTGTGAATTTTGGCAAAGTATTTATGCGTGGCAAAGTGTTTAGTTTTACCCCTGATTTGATTGATGAGTTATTTGGGATTGAACCGTATCGGGGTGATTCTACTGTGGATGATATGGATGAGGTTATTTCGTTCTTGTCTGGCGGTATGGTGCATGCGTGGTTTGAACAGTTGTCGATCACTCGCCTTTCTTCTCTCTACTCTATTTTGCACAAGGTGGTCATTTGCAACTGGGTTCCCTCCAAGAATACTACGTGTGTTACGCGGCCTCAGGCCCAGTTTTTGTATAGGCTTGGGAGGGGAATCAAGTTCAGTTTCGGGCAGCATGTGTTTGATATTGTCACGAAGTTCGCCACCACCAGGTCCGCCGCATCGTTGTACTTTCCTTATTTGATCTTCAGCCTACTTGAGAATTAGGGTTTGGCGCTTCATTTTGCTGATGTACTTACTGGGGAGGCTGACTGGTTTTCTTTGAGGGGCCAGCATATTACAGGTTCCAGAGTTATTGATCTTCCTTGGCAGGCGCCTCTCCAGGCCAATGTTGCTAGTGGTGTTGGGACCGGCATTCCCAACATTAGTCCCAATTTCTGCATAGGTTCTTCGGGCGCATGTGGCTTGGATTGATGCGCAAATGACCCAGGGGGAGAAAATGCTGCCGACGCGAATAAGGATGATGCTGATGAGGATGATGTTGCTGCCGAGGCCTTGGCGAGTCTTGATCGGGAAAAACGAAGGAAGAGGATCCGTTCTCGCAATAAGGCCTTGAAGAAGAGGAAGAGAATGCAGAAGAAGAAGCGAAAAGATAGGGGTGAAGGAACTTCGACATCCCCTCGTCGTTCGAAGAGGGTTCGAAGTTAATAAGTTCCTGTTTGATCTGTTTTGTTTTGTTAAGTGATTTCTGAACAATGTTGGTTTGTAATGTTGGGATGATGGTTTAACAACAATGGGTCTTTTATTTAGGGGGAGTTAGTAGTTTGCGTCGTAGTGTTTTGTCCAAAAAGGCAAAAGGGAGAGATTGTTGAGGAATTTATTCTTAGCAATAATTCCTATTTTGTTATTTGCCTTTCTTGGGCACAAAATAAATTTGGGAACTAGATTTAGGACTTTATTTGTTTCCTATTTGATGTACAAGACTTTATTTAGTTTCGTAGATTATGTTTAGGATTTGTTTTTACTTGTTTACCAAGTTTAGAATTCTAGGATTGACTATTTAAGATAAGAGAATCCTAAAACTTGAGAGAACTTGGACGCACGGATTTTTTGAGAAGGACACGACGCAACTCAAGACACACAGCAAGGAGAAGACGTGAAGACTACTTGTAGCCATTGTTCGAGATTATCAAGTTCTTTGAGGTTGCGTAACCAACTGAGAAGATCTTGTCATCACGGCGACAAATACTTAGTATCAAGTTTTTGATATTTTAGTTTTCATATATTACTTTATATTTTTGTATCGATCGTGAACAAGAAAGTAATATAGTTTTTGGGTTTGTACACCCAAGTTCACAAGTACTTTTACTTGTGAACTGAATTTAATTTGCTGTGTTCTTAAGTTTTATTTCCGCTGCATATTTTTATTTTAACTTTGATTGATGTTGGTAATCAGTGTTGGTTAACATTGATAACAACATCATAAGATTGAGACTTATTTTCAAAACTATAGACCTTCAAATTTTACAAAGCTAACTATGACTGAAAATGAGTATTGACAAATACAACGTAACATGAGAGAGTGTCTGGCACCCACTATTATTTATAGTTATGACGGAGTTAACAATCTATAGAAATTGTCTTCTTTGTAATTTAAATGGCAACCGACTATTCGAAGGATTTAATATAATATGTTGAATAAACACCTCAGTCCAAATATTATTTTTGGAGAGAATTTTCGCCTCAATAATGTGATCCTCACACTATGTAACAACCAACTTGGTTCCATTACATAGATCCATGTTTCGAACCAGTATCACATGAACTTCAACCTTCATTTTCAAAATTTGATTTGGGATTCTTGAATACTTAATTGCGTTGAGGATATCAATTGAATAGACATGAGAGATAGCTGTAATGATAGCAAAATCTAGAGACATAGGTATAAAATAGACAACGAAACATAGTTCAATCACTAATAGCTGCTAACACCACAACCCCAAACCATAATCTGAAAAGTTGACAATTTAATATATCTAATTAGTAATTGAGTTTAGTTTCAGCCGAGATTAGATTAGAAGTTGATTGGTACCTACCTTGTGCTTGCATTATATATTAACCATTAAATGACCTGAGTGCACCTTGTTAGGTGTACCCTGCATAAATTTATTATATTCCAGTTATATGTGATGATATTTGTCAATATGATGATATGTGACAAATATCTAGAGGTAGGGTTTATTTTTTCATTTTAGATCTAGTTTTACATTTTGGGGTTTAGTTTTTTATTTTCAGGGTTTAATTTTCCATTTTAGGTTTTAGTTTTTTATTTTTTGGTTTAATTTTCCATTTTAGGGTCCCGACAGAAACCTATCACCCTACCAATTATATATTATGATATGTGTAAGTTATATGTGATGATACATGTCAGTTATATGTGATCATATATGTCAGTTATATGTGATAATATATGATAGAAATATAGGGTTTAGAGTTTAATATTCCATTTTAGGTTTTATTTTCTATTTTAGGGATTAGTTTTTCATTTTAGGATTTACTTTTTCATAATTTTAGATTTTAGATTTAAGATTTCAATTATTTGTGGTGATATATATTAGCTATATGTGATGATATGTACCAATTATATGTAATGATATATGTCGTTATATGCGATGATAAATTAAATTATTAAATGCACCCAAGTACAAGGTATAATGAATCTTACATGTATATGACATGCATAAAAAATAAATCAATACTATCAATACGTAAAGTCCATCAAATTTACTTATCAGTCCATCATCATCATCTTTACGTGCAGTATCAATTCATGAATGTAATCGGTAGGGTTGCCCGTTAGTCGAAAGTCCAACTGAATTTCCAATTTTCCAATAACTCTTTTGTTTGATATACAAACTGAAAACCAAACCACTTGGTACAGCCAAAACAGAAGAAAAAAAAACACTCAATTTTATTGGTTCTCCATTAAATCACAAAAGTTCAATAAAAAGAAAAAGAAAATTTTAGTTATATATGGAAAACATCTAGGTTCCTTTGTGCCTGGCATCTTGACAGAGAACTTAGATCGGCTACATGCACCTGGGTGCACCTTACTTGGTACACCCTATAAAAATCTGTTATCATTCCGTTATATATGATGATATAGAATTGTTATAGGTGATGATATATGGTAGTTATACGTGATGATATGTGACAAAAATTTAGAGTTTATGGTTTACTTTCCATGTTAAGTTTTAGTTTTTTAATTTTTTATTTAATTTCCCATTTTAGGATCCCAGTAAAATCTATCATTCTACTAGTTATATGTGATGATGCGTGTCAGTTATATGTGATGATATATGATAGAAATTTAAGGTTTAGATTTTAATATTCAATTTTAGGGTTTAGTCTTCCATTTTTAGGGTTTAGTTTTTCGTTTTAGGTTTATTTTTCTCATTTTAGGATTTTAGATTTAGAATTTCAATTATTTGTGATGATATGTATCAGTTATATGTGATGGTATGATACAGTTATATGTGATGATAAATTAAATTACAGGGTGCACATTACAAGGTGCACCCAGGTGCATGTATAATGAATCACTCAGATCCATTTTCTTAAGATATATTAAAAAAAGTTCTTCTAAATGGCATCTAATTTGTAGAAGGGGCAAACTAACAAAGACACGTATTGTTGGAGAAAATGAATTTTGGAAAAGTTATATATTGTACCTTTTCACCTTTATCTATTTAATTATAATAGATCTGTTAGTTCAACTTATTTTCCGCTATTATCCAAAATTTTGTTATATCCCCAACAAGTTTAAGATTTTTATTTGTAATTTGAATTAATGGATCGACGGAAGAGGCGAACAAAGACGAGAACAAAACAAGCAGTCAATTGTTCTACTTTGGAGCAATTCAACAAACACCTTGAAGGCGATAGGAAAAAAAATCTCCAACTCTGTTTAGTTTTTTTTTATGTCTGATCATATTATTACCCATCTCTAGGACCTATTTGATTTGAGGAAAAAGAACCCAACTGATTAACATGATTTTTTTCTTAATTTCTGTACATATTTGGTTAGTGTTTTAGCTGGATTTGTTATTGAATTCGGTGTAAGTTGGATAGTTTGAGAATATTTTCATATTTATGTGTCTCCAGCTTATTTTACCATATTTTATGCTTATTTTAGGGATTTTGAATTATTTTGGTCTTAGGATGGACGAGTGTGGGCTCGCCAGTGGAGTTTTAACGAGATTGGGCCTCGATTTGAAGTGTTACAGCTGACACTGATTACGTTGATCCACACTGGGTTACCCAGTACGATCACAAATTCGGGAATTTCGAGCCATCGGCCCATAAAAAAAGCAAGCCCGGCTCCAACACATTTTTGAAAAGGATATAACTATATTAGAAGCATCTGAGGAGACTTGATCAAAGGGAAAAGACCTTTCCTTTGAAGGATTAGAAGAGAAGATTTATTATTGGAAATAAAATCAAGATACCTCTTTAAAGAAGGATTTGGTGAGAGAAAAGGATACACCCACATCCTATAAAAGGAGAAGCGACCAGAATTCTGATTTTTACACGCCTACGAGGGGACGAGAACCCTCTTTTTCTTCTCGGACCTCTTGGATTGACAACCCAAGAGTGTTCTTTATTTTCTTTCTTCTTTTCTCAATTCAAACTCTAGATTTAGTAGATTTTAGATAATTTCTCAGTTTTCATAAACCTTTGATTAATTTATTAATAGATTTTAGTTTATTTTCTCACTTGGACGACGTTAATCTTCTTCGATAATTAGTAAGTTTTCAATTCCCTTGCGTTATTAGTTTAATTTCTCTTGCTTGATAGTTTAATTTAGTATAATTAATCTTCAAATGAGCCTAGAATCATTTAGAACCATCAATTGGGTTTGTTGGGTACTAAATCTACAAGTTGGGATTGACAACCCTAACTTGTAGGTAAGGTGTTTGATGAAATACCCAAGTGGTCGTGGAGATGACTCTAGAGCTCTAGAACCCTTGTTTTCTTAAATATTTTCAAAGCTTTTAATCTTATTGTTCATCGTTCAAGTCAACATCTTGATTTGAAGTGTTTAGATTAGTTTTTCGTTATTTTCTTATTCATGAAAACAAACACAAAAAGAACCTCCGATTAGATTTCCTCGAGAGACTGGACTTGGTTCAACTTGCTAACCTACAAGCAAACTCCTACTCTTGCGAGCAAACTTTTTAAGCTTGACAAACTTAAATAAAAATAGGTACGGAAAGTTCGAATCAAAATTTTGGCGCCGTTGCCGGGGAAGGCTAAAGGTTGTGATTTTTGTGTTTGCTCTTCGTGACCTTTATTTGTGTTTCTATTTGTTTCGTTCGTTTATAGTGTTTGTTTGTGACTTCTCGCTTTGTTTGTTATTGTTATTTTCCACCGGTGCATTTAATCTCGTGTTTTGAGTGTTGTGTATGCAAGGTACATCTCTTGAGGCTTGAGACTCAACGACCCTTAAAAAAATATATAAAAAAGGGAGAATATCCGACTATCGAGGTTATCAAGCGCATGGCAACCCGAACGTTTATCGCACCTTTCGATCGGCCATTCCGTTGAGCCTTGCGATGCGAGATTACGATCCTAGCGATTTTTACTTAGAGCAACTCCTGGTTTTTCATGGACTTCCGAACGAGGATCTATTGAGGTTCATACGAGAGTACGAGGCCATCACACGAACTTTCCCTCTTCTCGACCTTACAAGGGATCAAGTGCAGATGCGATTCTTCTCTAGAACATAAAAGGATCGAGCAAGAGTTAGATAAGGAATTTAGAGCCTGATTCCTTAAGAACGTGGGAGGCAGTGTACGATCGGTTCATGGGAACGTTCTACTCACCTAAATGGGCCCCATATTCAAATTCATACTATTCGAGCCACGACAATCCACATGCTCCACTCGATTCTAATTGTTTCTATCCGAGCTACGACTCTTATGCTCCTAGCGACTCTATTCCCTACCACCTGAGCTATGAAGAGTATACCCCACCGCCTCCTCCCGAATCACGGTACGTGCCCACACTTCCCGAACCAGACGATCAATTTGTGGTGTGGTAGCAATACCAAGAAGCTGAGACCATTTGTCAACGAGACGGAATTGCTCAATTGAATGTACAGGTGAATGACCTTACTATGTAGATAAATGACCATTCTAGGACTCTGAAGAATAATGAGGCAATGTTGGGTCAAATGGTGGCTTCATCAACAACAATGGCGAGCGAGAAGGACAACCCTACTGCTCATGAAGATTTGGATGAGGTAAACCGACCTCATTTTGACGAGGTGCCAAAACTTGATGTGGTGGAACCCACCATGGAATTTGGTGATTCGAGCTTGAACGATCGTTTTGGAGATATGTGTAAGGAGGAGGTTATTGAAGATTTGGTTGAAATCACTCCTCCTGTGCTTTACAATGAAGTGTTGGATAATGATGTAGGAATGTTGCCGTTGGAGAGCCCGGAGGGTGTTGGAGATTTGAGTTTGCTTTCTCTCTGTGAGAATGATGATGTGGGGCAAGATTTGGGAGATGTTGAGATGGCCGAGCCTCTTTTTGTGCCACCCTAATCTTTGATCAAAATTGAGACTGAGATGGTGGAAGAGGCAATCGAGAAGAATTCCGATCCCCCTCCCCTATGCCCGGATATGGCATTAAGTATTTTTCAAAACGTTGAGGGGGATGTCAACAAAATGGAGGAGTTAGGGATGTTTGAAGGTTATGCCATTTGTTCGATGGATTTCCTAGGTTTTCTAGTAATCAAGGATCACCCCGTGCCCCGATTGACTTTTGATATGTTCGTAGTGATCAACTACTCGCTTTTTTGACCCACAAAGCGAGTTGAAATTTTCATTGCTCTCATTCTATGACTTGCTTTCCGTGCCCACCTTGGTGATTTTAATCGCCCACTCTTGCTCTCATTCATTGCTCTCATTCTACCTTGGACCTCACCTACCCCTTCTCTAGCAGGGAATTTCAACTTCATATGATAGACTGAAATTACTGCCTGGAACTGGCTGAAGGATGGCCTCCCTACCATAGCGTTATATGAGGATGGGGCATCTACCACCAAGAAGTGCACTGACTTGGTTTCCCTGAACGGGTCCTCCCCCAGCGACACTAGAAGGCTTACCTCTCCCAATAGCCGCAGAGCTCCACTAGTGGAAAAAAGTCGATTAGAGGCGGTTCAAAATAGCCTTTAGAGGTGGTTCTGAACCGCCTCTAATACGACCGACGCTTAAAATTAAAAAACCCGGGCGGCGGTTCAAACCGCTGCTTAAAATAGGCTCCGGGTGGCGGTTCTTAGTTTGAACCGCCGCCAAAACTATTGAAAATCGATCGAAACCGACACCAAAAAAAGAATAGAGTGGCGGTTCGTATCTGAGAACCGCCGCTTAAAACTGAAACCGGGTGGCGGTTCTCAATCAGAACCGCTGCTTATAATCGAAGCCGGGCGGCGCTTCCTAGGTTCGAAGCGTCACTCAAAGTCAAAAGTTCTGGCAGCGGTTCTTGTTAGAACCGCCTCTTTTTGTTTTTTCTTTTTTTTTCCTGCGCCAAAATTTCTAAAAATCTGAAAATCCAGAAATTTATTATAATTCCTGCACTCATTTTTTCATAGCAAATACACAAACCAAACAAACCAAAATATTCATAACAAACACAAATTATCCAAACAAATATCAAATGTCGTAAATATCGAACAAAAATCATTCAAATATATCATCTCACATCATAACAATTCAATTTTATCAATATACTCAACAAATGCTTACAATTAAGAATTTAGAAGAACGTCAATAAAGTATCTTGCAAACACATTTCGAATATCATCGAACTCCAACAGTAAGGATCTTGATTCGATATCCAATCCTAAAATGAAAAACATGAAACTAACGAATTATGATTTATAAGTACACCTTTGAACCGTGGAGTGAACTTATAACAAAAAGTTACATCAATAAACCAAATTTCATAAACAGAAGTCAAATATAGAAGCCAAACCATTAGAGCTACCATTGACTGTACAGAAGTAAAAGAACACATTATTGGCATATTTTCACTCAAGAAAATTATAGAATATTAGTACTGGTGAATATAAATAGCACAAAAATCAGAAGACAACTAAAATTAGGATGGTAAGCTTGTTTTCACTTCAAGGTTCCTCAAATAGTATTTCAGCATGCTCATTAATAAAATAAAGGACTTTCGATGAAATGTACAAAAACACATGCAACTTCAGAATGTGAAAAAAGTGCCCTAATTTATTATTTTACCATCGGCATATTCTCACAGCACAGCAAACACATTTGCAGTATAACCTATAAAACAAATGACAATACAAAAAATAAATAAATGAGAATATGGTACATGTATAACCTATTATACATGTACGCATTAATCATAAATGAGAAAATTATAAATAATATTGCTTTAAAATTTATTGTTCTGATTTCTATATATTATTTATATTATATGAACAGAAGGTGCAATTTATTGGAAACAGAAACCCATTTGGAACTAATGACCAGCTTACCATATAATGATTGGACATACTTCATGCTGTGGTTGACTAATACTCTTCTAAGAAACTCACTGTTTTCAAGTCCTCCACCATATTTTGGTCAGTGTTTCTTTAGTATTATTACCATTTTTTCACATGCGACACGACTTATGAATCTTAGGTTGTTAGGTAGCAAGAGAATTTCATCAATTGGTTTTTAGTTACTATCACGTCTTTTCATCGAACATCAATGATCGCGCAGTTATTAAACTAATCTAATCAAAAACTATTTCCCAACTTCTACACTAAATTTTCAAATAGAAACTGAATTGCKTTTTTCGTAAAATTTATACACTTCGTATTAAATCGCATTTTTTGAGAATATCCTTACATATTTCTCTCAGTAAATGTACTTGTATCCTTAATATATATTGTGTATAAAAAGGAGAAACTAATCGTGAACTGCTGAGTTTCGCAAAACCCAAACTTAAAATAAATGTAAAAAACAAAAAGAAACAGAGATGCAACAATAAGTTATACCTCAAACAATTTATCTGCGAACAAACCGAAACAAAAAAAAAGTGGAAAAAAAAAGAAAGAAAAGAAAGACAATATGGTAAGCTGGTCATTAGTCCCGATGCTATTACTTTATAATGATTTTACTGTACATAAATGAGTTTARAAAAACAAAGAAAGAAAAGAAAATAGCAAGTATAATGAAAAACATGAAATCAAGAGTTTATAGAACCAAACCGACAAGTTACGTACCACTCGAACCTTTTGTAACAAGACTCCAGTTAACAGAAGTAGGGCGCACGACATTAAGTAGCTCGAGGAAAAACAATCCATCAGACAAACTCTTGTCCTGCATTTTGAATATTAGGCAATCACGTTATTACCATAATGTTTAGATAACTGCTAATCTCTATCAATTTCATCATTCGCTATTGACATTAAACAAGACAAAAATGAAAAGATAAGAGAGAACACAAATAGTCCACCGTAAATGGAAATTTTCTTTTTACTGACAAAATAAGTACTTTTTGGCTCATACCATATAATCCTATTGATTTAATTTCAAATTAAGAAAGAAAAACGGTTTGTGATTTATACCTTGAAACTGCTCATACGGCTCGTGGTCCCAGAATYTTCCACTTTGCTATTAGCCCACTCTAAAATGTCGGCATCAATGATTTCCTTTCYGTGAGAATGGAATCTTAAGTTCTTTAAGAGCTGAAGCATGTTACATCTCATCAACTGCCACAGATAGGCTGAAAATATAAATGTAAAAGATCACTAAGATGAAACGAAATACTCRKCATTACCATAATAGCGCATTTAYTGAAATGTCCGTGAAGAACATACCAAGTATTAATTTCTTATTTCCTTGAACAATGTCATTTCCCACAACGTTGACCAAGGAAAATTTCAATTGTTTCCCGATTTTGACGACTTGGTTGCAGTTTTCGACTTTCCTGAATGGCATTTTAATTGGTGGCTTCGAAGCTATTTTCCAGTTAACAATCCTTGGTGATACCTTTTCGAGCGTCTCTAGCAGAACCCATCTGCATGGATTCAGAAGTTTATAACAACAAATACAATGTAAAAGAGCAAAAACACCCTATAAAAAAAGTAGTTGTATCTCTATAGTACACTTACCCATTTCTAAGATCTTCAAATACATTATCGATATATGATGAATTCCCGAGACTATTTAGCCAAAATCGAAACCTCTCTTCTCTGGAGATCTGTGTGTCATCGGGTAGGGTTTCAAGAAACGATATCTATTTTGTTTCGGTCGAGAGCCCATTCCTGCAAATTAAAGCTCACAATTAGATATCTTTTTCCCTCTATACTTTCCCTCCTCAAGCACTCAAAGCAATTTTCCGTTTGTTTGAATCTCGCAAATGAAATAGGAGATGGAGGTATACGAGATTGAAGCCGTGCTTGAGAAAATTTGGGATCTGCACGATAAGCTCAGCGACGCGATTCACTCGATTTCTCGAGCTCATTTTTTGAATTCCGTGAAAAACAGGAAATCCGGCGAGTTTTATTTCCACAGGAAGAAGAAATCCGGGGACGATGATCCGGAGACCAAAATCGGGCCGGGCTTCGTGTTCGCGAAGGAGTTCCGTGTCGACGAGGACGAGCAGGCGGTTCAGGAGGCGAAGAGCTTGTACGCTATACGCACCGCGCTTGAGAATCTAGAGGACCAGCTCGAGTTTCTCCATACTGTGCAAACTCAGCAACGAGCAGAAAGAGATGCTGTAATCGCCCGTTTAGAGCAGAGTCGGATTATTCTCGCAATGCGATTGGCTGAACATCAAGGCAAGAAATACAAAGTCATTGAAGAAGCACTAGCCTTAATAGGCGACGTACGAGATGCTAGCCGACTCGTTACGCCCGAGAATCTCTACGGCCCAGCACCATATCCTTCGAGCGATAGCTTCGTACCGCAAAATGAGAAAAGCCCAAATGCCCTTGTCAATTTCTTCATTTCCAGATTTACTTTTGTTTCCAAGTCCCTTAAGCTCGATCACACAGTTGGGATCATGGGGAATGCTGCTCTGTTTGCTATAAGCATGCTCGCGTTTATGCATTTGAATCAAGTGGGTTGTAAGGAGAAATATACTTTAGAGGGTTTTGGCCAGGGCAGCAAGAAAATTTCTCACTCGTCTGGTGATCGTTTAACGCAGTTGGACGTCATGTTGGCGAGGGGCTGAATTCGAGGTCTTTTTTTTTGTGCTTGTGGGGACGTTGATTTTCTTGAATAATGAAAAGTGCTCTGATATGGTTTGATGGTGAAGAGAGGATTCTTTTATAAGGAGCCGATCGAACGAACTCTTAGCTTTTTGGTAAGATGGGGACATGATCTGTGGTTTTTGTTAGTCTTAGGTGAGTGTCATGCAAATGCTTATTTGTGTTTCAAGTTCAGTTTTCTTTCAATTTTCTGTGGTGAGGGAGATGATGTTGAACTTTTGTGATAGATAAAGAATGTGATGTTGTATAGTGCAGAAACCCTGGTTCTCAGATAAGTATTTGACAACAACTTAGAAATTTAAAAAAAAAAAAGCTCACAATTAGATATATAACTGTAAACAGAGAAATTAAGTGATAAAATGTGAAGCACTGTATATAAACAAATTTAAAAAAATGCATGGTGCTATCTGAATGACAACTTGCTAAAATCGAGATCAAAAGATGAAACTAGCTTATTAATTATCTTAATTAATATATTGCCAATATCTAGCTTATTTTAAATAATTAATTGCTAAACCTCATTGCGTAACACGAAAAAATCAAATTATAATGGAAACGACCATTATGCAGTAACACAAAAAAATCATTGCGTTTGAATGCCACAACTAAAACTCATTTACCTTAACATCAGACGAGAAGTTTGTAACTGTTTTCATATATCCTCCCTTCCTCAACTGAAAATTCATCCATCGCAATAAGATCTTTTCTGGTGCTAAACTCATAAGCTCCTCCACACCCTGATGTTTAAATCAACACGATGAATAAATAAATAAATAAATATCAGGCGAGTCTTTTCACACAAAACAGGACACAAGCTAAAAAATGAAGACAACTTGAATTTGCTAAAGCTAGTTCATTCCTACYCTTCTAAGCGGCAATTCATCGAATACCTGGAGGTCTACWAGAAGAGGTTCGAGATAAGGCTCATTTTGAACCGCAATGCCCCTAATATCACATCACCTGAAATCGATTTATACAGAAAATCAATTTCAAATTACACAGGCAACAATAGTTCCATCATATATGCGCATAAAACACATCACTCAAGGCTTACGAGCGGGAGGAGGAGAACTCCTGGTGCTGCTGCTGCTAGGACTTCTTCCTCTGATTGGCCTTCTAGGAYTACGGCCACGTGATCCCCTGCGTGGGCTACGTGATGAAGAAGAAGATCTACCACGTCTAGCAGGTGGCCCACTACCTCTCCTTRGAGAGGGAGACCCTGATGGTGAACGAGCACGTCTTGGAGGAGAGCGGCTGCGTCGGCGACCAATAGGAGACCTTCTTAGAGGACTTCGAGCACATCGTCTCGGTGGAAAAGGAGAACGCCGCCGAACAAGACTACCACGCTTCCTTCTTGGAGATCCTCTTGGAGGTGGCCGGAAACGTCTCGGAGGCGAAGAGGGTGAACGACCTCTGGCATGGGACGCAGGCAGAACTTAACCTCAGTTTTGAGTGGATAATTCTAGAATTGATAGATGATTTTATTTTATTTTTTACTTATTCTCGCGGTTTTTAGGATTATTTAGGGGAGATGAGGAGAATGGGATCCGATTACGGGGTGGTGGCGAGTGGTTGTCTTGGGGTGGTCTTTGAGAATTTGAAATTTGGGGGAAGATTGAGAATACCGTAACTAAAGAAGTTTTTCTCTGCGGCGCCGATGAGGTGATGGTGCGCACGACGACTGGGTGTGGAATTGGTGACGCTTCTCCCAATAAGCGCAGCCAGAAGCCAGAATTTGATGCGCTCTATAAGTGGCGGTTATTTCAAGAACCGCCACCGGTGTGTTATTGGTGACGCTTTCCTCTTGGACCGCTGCCCGATTATTTTTTTTAAGTGGCGGTTTCAAAAGCAACCGCGGCTTATAGTATTATTGGTGGCGGTTGGAATTCAATAACCGCCACCCGAACTCGATTTTTTTTAATTTTTTTTAAGTGACGGTTCTTTGCTAACAAGCGCTACCTTTGCACCTTTTGCAGCGGTTTCTCGTTGAACCGTCACTTATGCACCGCCTCTAATCGACTTTTTTCCACTAGTGTCTCCACCGGAAAAATCGACCAAAGAGGTCGTGACCTCCTCTAATTCCACATCCAAACTCAGCTTCTTAAACACAATTGTAGAACAGGATGTCCGCAGAGCTACCCGTGTCCACAAAGACTCTTCGCACATTGTAGTTAACAATGGTAGCAGTTATTACCAAATCATCTACATGAGGTGCTAGAAAACTATTCTCTTCCTCGGACCCAAAGCATATGTTTGGCCTTGGGGCTAACTGTCCTACCTCACTTGCCTTCCTTGACAGATCTGTCACAGCTCGCACGTAATTATTCTGAGCACGTCGTGAATGCTCGTCCCAATCTCCTCCTGTAATCATTTGGATCTAACCCCTAATTTCCTAGGCTTGGTTTTCCCATTTCTCATTACCACGGCTGTCCCCTTGCTCACGTCTAGTCCCATGACACTGGTCTCTTCTGAAAGGACCAGGCCTAGGCTCCTCCCTCCTTGCGTGCACAAACTCTTTAAGGTGCCCTGACTGCACCATCCGCTCTAGCTCATCCTTTAGATGCATGCCCTAGTCTGTGTCATGGCCATATTCGTTATGATACCTGCAGAATCGATCAGATCTATCCTTCTTTGTCTTCTGTGCGTATGTCCTTGGCCATTTGAGGTCAGGATTTCGTTCAATGGCCTAAAGTATCTCCCCCTGTGGGGGAGCCAGGGGTGTATACCTATCAAACCTGGGTCTTTCCCCTCCCAGGTCAGTTCTGGGCTTCTTCACTTGTGCCTTGTTGTCCCTATCAACTCGCTCTCTTTGCCTATCCCCATCATCTTTCAATCTTAAGGCTTCCTCCAGATGGATATATTTCTCGGCTCGTGCTAGAAGCTCGCCAAATGTCTGTGCTGGTTTAACCACCAGCGACTAAAAGAACTATCCCTTCCTCAGCCCTTGAGCCAGGGCGTTAATCAATATCTCCTCAGATGCTGATGGTACCTCTAACTTAGCATCCGTGAAATGTTTAATGTACCCCCTTAGGCCTTATCCCTCTTTTTGCTTCAAGCTAAACAACTGCAATGGCATCTTCTGGTGTTTCCTACAACTGGTAAACTGGTGTAGGAATGCCAAGATGAACTGGTCAAAGTTGTTGATGGATCAGGGTGGTAACTGGCAGAACCAAAGCTGGGCTGACTTGGTGAAGGTCGTCGGAAAGACCCGACACATCACAACATCAGAAAATTTATGCAAGGTAGCTGCATTTTCAAAATGGCAGAGGTGATCCCACGGATCTGTCGTTCCGTTATACTCAAAGCCCAAAGATCTGTAAGAATCTGGCACATTATCCATCATGACGTTCTGCGTGAACGGGGTGCTTCTTCGCGCTTGTCCTGCTACACTGCCCACCATCTTTTGCTTGACCTCCCTTTATAAATTCCGCATCTGCTCAGTGAGATCTGGGTTGGTCTTGCTTGAAGTGTCACTATCCGAGATGAAAGAGCTCTCCTCTTCATCTCAAGCAGGAGTTCTGGCTATGCGTTGGGTGGTCCGGCCTGGCTCTGCCTCCGGTGGTTGAGTTACTTTAGAAGGGGGTGTTGAAAGCTTGGCAAACTTCTTTTCCACGCCTGCCTCCACCGCTTTGCCGATGAGGTCAGATATTTGTCTTAAAAAGGAGTCATTCAATGATCCGCCATCAGCATGTGAAGTTGCTCCTTGAGGGGGTTGTGGTGTGCTCCGCCTAGCTTTTTCTGATGGCCTTGCGGCCTCCGGAACCCCTGTCGGTGTAGCAGAACTTGGTGTACCGCCCATCTCCACCATGAGATTTCACCTGAGTCCATCCGATTCCATGATTTTATCTCACGTCTTAACTTGGCTCCACTCTTCCCACAGACGGCCCCAATTGTTTCACCCAGAAAACATGAAGACTGAGATTGCTTGCTCCCTCCTTGAAACTGG
The DNA here is from genome assembly GCA_014905375.1 of Phtheirospermum japonicum. Lineage (NCBI taxonomy): Eukaryota > Viridiplantae > Streptophyta > Magnoliopsida > Lamiales > Orobanchaceae > Phtheirospermum > Phtheirospermum japonicum. The sequence goes on from BMAC01001463.1 coordinate 69,831, forward strand.
CCTGACCTGCTTTACAAAATCACGTTAGAAAGGACCACCGGGGAAATTCTGGTGGAATCCTCTCCAATGCTTAATTCACTAAGCATTTTATATCGGGATAATAGAGTGAATATTCAGAATGTCATACCTTTTTCATCCTTCAAGCCAAGATATTTATAAATCAAATCAGGTGGGGACCCTTCCGAGATCCCAGAAACAAACCCACGAATCTTGGGCCGTTATATCTAATGACCTGATCAGGCTATTCTCCTTTGGAATAACCTGATCAGGCAATTGGCTCAGGGAAGACCAAGGTTAGCCCGGTCACCAATTTCCTCATATTCATGACTTGACCTTAATAAGATCTCGCCCCCGAGCTGAGGTCAGGTCAAACATATTCCCTTAATCTATGAGCTCGTCCTTCTGTTCTTTTTTCCTTTGATGGGGTATCAGCTCAGGTCATCCTAATCAGTCTGTCTATGTTATTTTATGGCTTGCCCTCTGCTCGGTTCAGGTACGATTATGTCGCACCAACGGTGACTTGGTCTGTCTCTCTGGATAGTGTACAGTCGGAGGCGGATGATGACTATGAATATGTTGGGTTCGCTTTAATACACTGGGTTTACGCAATGAAATTTTAAATTTTAGAACTAATTAAATCAAGCATCTATCAAAATAAACACTAACTCCATTGGTTCTCGTAGTGATTCATAACGATCAGTTTTCACTATCATACATAAAATTTCAAATTTTGATTTGTAGAAGAAATTAGAATAATACTTCATATATTCAATTACCTTTAAGCAACGATTGAGAGGGAATCGATTTCCGATTATGTGGCTAATACCAAAAATTCCTATTTCATAAAAGGATAATCCATGTGAGATAAGTAATTAATAATATTATTTAAATTAAGATATTTGTACAAGAATTCGTATGATAAATCATTAACCAAAACAATGTGATTATTAGATCTACCAAAAGTAAATTGATTTATTATTATGAATATAATATTACCAACTGAAGTGGAGTTGATATTTATTAATTCCGAATGAGTTGCAGTAGATCTGTGGAGAAAAAAGATCATCAATTAAAATATATTTTTAAATAATAAATTAGTATGAACTGAGGTATGTTAAATATTTTAGAAACATAAAACAATATGATATTAAAAGAATATACTTTTCTGATGTTTTTTATTTAAAACTATTTTTCTAAACATACAGTTGTTTTTGGATCTTGGTCTGCCATATTATTCTCGATTAAAACTCTTCTACACGACAATATTTTACATGAATGCGGTTCTTTGACAAAAAAAATAAAAAAGAAAGAAAGAGAGAAATATTAAAAATGGATTAACATATCGAATAAAAGAATTATGCATAATATAAATAATTCATTTGCTAATAGGATAAGTAAACTCATGAAATACTGCTGACAAAAATAATTGAACGAAATTATTCAGAAAGGAAACCTTGCATACGGAGATAGATGTATTTTAAAAAACTAGATGATATCAAAGTTATAGGAATCAGAGCATCATGTATGGTATTTCTATTAGTGTTCTTGAATTAACCAACCAAAATGTGTCATTTTTATTAATCATGAGTAATAGTAAATTGAGACATAAATTAAAAACAGTCATGAAAATAAACACTACAAAAAAACAGGAAATTTACGAGGGAAATAAATTCCCTCGGAAATTTCCGAGGAAAACCGAGGGATATAAAAATCCTTGGTATTTTCTGAGGGAATTACTTTCCCTCGAAAAATCCATTGAAAATTAGAGCGCTAAATGTTCCCGCCATATTTACCGAACGACAAACCGAGGGATGACCGACGGATGGAATTTCCGA
>BMAC01001463.1:107102-129987 GCA_014905375.1 Phtheirospermum japonicum
AAATGCGTTGATCACTAAGTGTGATGCTCTTAATGCTACGTGTGGTGCTCTTAATGCTAAGTGTGGTGCTATTAATGCTAAGTGTGACGCTCTTGATGCTACATTGGATCAAGTTGCGAGCGATATTGATATGCTTAAACGAGCTCATGCGGATTCCTTACTCATAGACATGCTTCAAGAGTTAGTCGAAGAAGCGTATATGGAGGCCAAGACTAATGAGGAGGTGGCTAGCCCGGTTATCGATATAGAGGGATGTTGTGAGGATGAGCCCCTTGTTCTTCTTGATGAGCCCGTTGTGCCTCTATTTGACCCCATTTTGGGTGGAGATGATTCTCGATGTGTCGTTGGGGGCAACGACGGCTTTTTAGAGGGGGAGGTGGGGGTTATTGATGATGAGCTTGGAAAAATTGACGATTATCTTGAGGAGTATGAGGAGAGCGAGTCGATTATTATCCTTGCAAACCCCCACCGAGAAGAAAAGGAGGAGAGGATGGTTAAAGGGGTTGATGTTCTTAAAAGTGCTATTGATTGGATACCAGGATTGGTTGAGGGAGTTAGCGCTTTGAATTCGAGTCTTGGAGATATAGTGAGAGCGGGGATGAGGAGGTTACTATCGGAGGGCTTGATGTTCGTAATGTCCAAAAGTGAATGGGTGAAGCCCATTGACTTGGTGCCCAAGACGAGCGGCTTGTTAGCTCTTAAGGATAAAGAAGGAGGGTTGTTGGCCACAAGGGCTACAATGGGTTGGAGGATGTTGATCAATTTTAAAAAGTTGAAAGCGGCTACCAAGAGAGATCATTTCCTTCCCCCGTTTGTCGACCAAATGATGAACAAGCTAGCCAGCCATTATTCCTATCGTTTCTTTGATGAGTCTTCGGGTCACTTTAAAATCACCATCCCACCCGAGGACCTAGCCGAGACGAGTGTCGCTTGCCCATTTGGAACGGTCTGTTTTTGGCGGATTTTATATGAGCTATGCAATGCGCCAAGGACTTTCCAAAGAGTGGATCCTCCCGACAAGGAGGAGATCGTTTTGATGGACCCTCCCGTTATCTTCCAACCTTGATCAAAAAGGGAGTACGTCGAGCTAGTGACGTAGAACAAGCGCTTCTTGGGAGGCAACCTAAGTTCTTTCCATTTCTTTCTTTCTTTCTTTCTTTCTTTCTTTCTTTTATTGAAAAATCCAAAAACATTCAAAAATCCAAAAATATTTGAAAAATTGAAAAATAAAAAAATATGTTTTGTTCTGATTCGTGTACGTATTGAGTTTTTAATTTCGTGTGCTTTTCTTTTCTAGATTTGGTTTTTTGACTTCAACCTTGGGCGATTTGATAAGTTAGTAGCGTTCATGAATCCGGGAGATACTAGCCATGCTTGATTTTTGCTTTAATTGCTTAGATGCCTAGGTGGACCCCACCGAGATCGACCTAAACTCGCTCGGTTGAGGAAGTTTATATTCACCCTCCTTTTACTTGTTTTTCATTAAAATGCGGGTATCACATGGTTTAAGTGTGGGGTGGGTAGGTGGTTAGGGTCCGGGTGTCGAAAAGCATGTTTTGTTGTATTTAACTCGAGCCTTGGCGAAGTGACGCATTCTTGGCGAAGTGACGCTTACTATTTGCGCTTTTAAATGGTTGAGTCAATTTTTGTTTCTTTTGAGTCGTTATTACATTGTTGAACAACTCCACGTGCTTGGAAGTTTGAATAGTTTACTTGTCGGGTTTTTGCATGTTTATGGCCTCTTGTGTGAGGGGTTGAATTTTTGTGCTTCGTCCAAACCCGCCTATATATATATAATCAATATTTTCTCGTGAAAATATTGCAAAGCTCTAAAAGCTCTTTTGATTTTGCTCCCAAATTCGATACAAACTAGTGAGTAGCCTTGTGTGATTTATCGGCTTGCTTGCATTTTTATGGAAATTGCATTGAGAAGGTTTGACTTTGCTTGTACATGATTAAATTTGAAAATGACCTCGAGGCAAATATATCACCCTTGTTCCGGCCATATCCATATATATAAGCTACTTTAAAAATCCCAAATGAGCCCTCTAGAACCATTATCCCGTTTCTTGTTAGTCGAACTCGTTTTTAGCTCTTGTATCTTCGTAATTTGTGAGGTGGGAGAGTTTATTGTTAGTTGACGAGAAATGTGTGGGAAATCAATTGAGGGTTTCGAGTTTTGAAGTACTTATACAAAAAAAAGAATAATACTCCAACACAAATCACAAATAGTGATAAAACGTGCGTTCAAGTGAAAAGCCTAATTCAAAAAGGGCTAAATTTAGTAAAAAGAAGCAAATTCAAGAAGCTTCTAAGTGTTGTGAAATAAAAAGTCGGGAATGTGGGTGAATGAAAGGGGTTTCGAATGAGAGTTTGGTGAATTGGGAAAGGTGAAGCAATTATAAGCTTTGGGTTTTAGAAATTAGGATTTTGTGTGTTATTGATCACGTTTGATCGTGTGTTAGCCACAATATCCAAAGTTCCATACCTTACCAAAGAGCCAACATTACAACCCATAATAAAGACCTCTTTCGATTTTTGTTTGGTCATGTACTACGAGCAATTTCGAGCGTCCGATTTATGAAATCTTGACAAGGTGCATGTATTGACCGACTTGAGCGTAAACACGTCCTATATACACTTGAGCGAATGGAGCGTACACCCTCGAAAATCCCTTGGAGAGGAAGTCATCGATTTGGCTTGCATTTGAGAAAGAGTAATACAAGCAATGCATGAAGGGAGCGAGTCTACGTTGATACTATCATCACATTATAAGGATAAGCACAAGGAATTTTCGTTTTTACACAATGTTCATTGCATGTACATTCTCGATTCTTTTCTTTGTTCGAGAACGAACAAATCGATAAGTGTGGGGTAGTTGTTTTGCATGTAATTATTGTGTTTTTCCTTGTGTCTTTAGTTAGAGTTTAACGTCGTTTCTAGTAGTTTAGAGTCGTTTTTCATTAGGTTTTAGGTCTTTTCCTTGTTTATTATATTTTTGGCTTTAAGTGTACTAAGTGTGAGGTGTTTGTGCTATTTTTGGGTTTTTAAGTTTGAATTCTTGTTTTGTAGGTGGCTAAAAGGGATTATATTCGCTCGGTGGATGTCTCAGTTGTCGTAATGCAAGCATAACTCCAGAACCACTTGTGACATTTACCTCCACTTTATACCATTGGAAATCTGAGATAATTGTATAAAATTTTTGTGTTTACAACAATTCCAAATATCGAGTTTAAGAATGGTAAAAATTAGCTTTAAGTGGAGACAGTTCGTCGTCGCCTCGTTTGTGGCAGGTTTTGGTGCGGAGCCCATAACTCTCGGAGGAAAACTCCAAATGACACAATTCAAAATCCAGATGATAGAAGAGAAAGGGATACATTTCATATGAAGACATCATTGGCTAATTCCGAAGTTTAGGTAGTCGATCGACTGAATTTCTATCGATCGACTGCCTGGCAGAGAGTTGGCTGTTCGGGACTGGGCAGTCGATCGACTGCTTTGTCAGTCGATCGACTGAGACGCTGGGAGTTCGGCCATTTTGAGCATTTTTGGACGTTTTTGACCCTACAAACAACTATATAAAGCCTACACCTTGCACCTTTGAAAAAGAACTCCCCTCCCAACCCAAGCTAGGGTTTGGGAATCAAATTACTCTCAATCTCTTGATAATTTCTCTTTTCTTAGGTTTTAGATTGAATTTCAAGCTTTTATGTAATTTCTTTTTCTAGATTAGATTTAGTTTCAAGCACCTCCTTGGGTTTGTAAGGCCTAAGAAGAATCCAAATACTCCTTTGGATTATTACTTTGATTGCAATTACATTCAAGCTTTGTTTCATTTCTTAATTCAAGTAAGTTTCCTTTTAATTTCATGTTTTATGCTTTAATTTCATGTTTGTTCTTCATTTCCATGCTTGTTCTTCATGTTATGCCTTTTCTCTTAGCTACTTGATTTCATGATGAAACATGTGAATTGACTATGGATTCTAGTTGAGTGACACACCTAGGCTATAGATCGGGTCCTTGATCATCATGATTTTGAGTTTTTCCTATGCTTTATTTGATTTTTATTTTTATGCTTTGTTTCATGCTTCAATCCTAGATCTAGGCTTTGTTTCTTGTTATTTTTCTTAAAGTTTTGAACTTTCTTGTCAACTTTCCTTTCTCTTTACATTCATGCTTTCAATTTTTGTTAATTTGCTTTATTTAGGATTTTATGCATAGTTGTACCTTGTGCTTGCATTCTTGTACTTGGTGAAAACAATGCTTGTTTTTACTTGTTTTCATTAATTGCTTGCATTTTCATGTTAAGGCATCCGACGAGGCATCCTACCAATTTGCACTTTCAATTCCTAGTGTAGTTTAGCTATTTTAATTATTTTATTTTCATTTTCTTTTATTTTTCAAAGCTTGAAACACATAGATTCCTCAATTGAATTGAAATCCGATAAAACCGAGCCATGAACCCGATGATATATTCATCACCACTAAAACTCTACAAACACAGGTCCAAATTTGATCCAAGAGCAATCAATTGCTTATTCCTGGGCTATCCTTCAAGTACCAAAGGATACAAAGTTTATAATCTTCAAAATCACACAGTTCTCATTTCCAGAAATGTGCATTTTATTGAAAACTCCTTTCCCCTTTCCTCTCAACACTCTACTCCCTCATATGATCCTTTCATCATATCTTCTAATACTCAAGGTATTCCCTATCCTCAATTTTCCACAACACCAGAAAACATTGCATCAGACAACACTCCAGTTTTTACACCCTCCAGTCCACCTGAGCATAATAACTCCTTGACTCCATCACCCTTGATTTCTCAACCACACATTTCCCCCTCAGTCTCACCACAATCACTTGATCATCATGAATCACTAAGCATTGTCCCTGACAAACACCCTCCAAGACTCAGAAAACCTCCCTCCTATTTATCTGATTATCACTGTAATTCTGCTCACACTCTGTCATCTACTTTGCATCCATTATTTGCATACTTGTCCCATGACAGGTTGTCTCACTCTCATAAAGCATATTCCATTGCACTTTCACTCACCAAAGATCCATCCACCATGAAGAGGCTATTGTACATCCTCAATGGGTAGAAGCCATCAACTCTGAACTTAAAGCTCTTGAGGAGAGTGGTACCTGGTCAGTGGTTCAATTACCTGAAGGGAAGAAGGCCATTGGCTGCAGATATGTTTTCAAAAAAAGTTGAATTCAGATGGCAGTATTAACAAGTACAAAGCAAGGCTAGTTGCTAAGGGTTACACTCAGAAATTTGGCTTTGATTACAATGAAACTTAGTCCTGTGGCTAAAATGACAACTATCAGGATGTTTCTTGCATTGGCTTCTTGTTTTAAATGGGAATTGAGTCAGCTTGTTGTGCAAAATGCTTTCTTACATGGTGACCTTGCAGAGGACATATATATGGATCTCCCACCTGGATACAAGCTTCATGGGGAGTATGGGAGTCAAAAGCTTGTATGTCACCTCCACAAGTCACTTTATGGTTTAAAACAAGCATCAAGGAAGTGGAACTCAAAATTCACTTCAGCCCTACTCCAGATTGGCTTCACTCAATCAAAGTTTGATTATTCATTGTTCACCATAAACATTGGTGGGACTTTTGTAGCCCTACTTGTGTATGTGGATGACATCTTGATAGGAAGCAACAACTCAGGAGCCATGAGGTCAGTTAAGAGCTTTCTTCACACTCAATTCAAAATCAGAGATCTTGGAACCATAAAATATTTCTTGGGAATAGAAATAGCCAGAAATCAAAAGGGATTGCATTTGTGTCAAAGAAAATACACCCTAGATATTTTGGAAGAATCGGGAATGTTGGGATGCAAAGATATTTCCACTCCAATGGAGCAGAATCACAAATTGGCACATACTTCAGAAAATCTCTTAAAAGATGTCACTGAGTACAGGAGACTTGTGGGAAAGATGATTTATCTAACCATCACCAGGCCTGATATAGCCTATGCTACTGGGATTCTAAGTTAGTTCATGGATAAGCCCAGTTTACATCATCTACATGCAGCACAAAGGGTTCTTAGGTATCTGAAAGGACCAATAGTTCAAGGGGTCATCATGGCCACATACATTTGTACCAAAATCAGAGCTTATAGTGACTCAGATTGGGTATCTTGTCCAGATACAAGAAAATCCACTACGAGATATTGTGTGTTTCTTGAAAATTCAATAGTCAGCTGGAAATCAAAGAAAAAAAGTGTGGTTTCAAGGTCATCAGCCGAAGCTGAGTATAGAGCTTTAGCATACACTAGTTGTGAAGTGATTTAGATAATTGGCTTGTTAAAGGAGCTGGGAATTAGACAAAGTGAACCTGTTGTGATTCATTGTGACAATCAAGCGGCCATTCATTTATCAAAGAACCCGATATTTCATGAAAGAACCAAGCATGTGGAGATAGACTGTCACTTCATCAGGGAAAAGACTATTGAAGTAATTGTGAAGCCTGTATACATCAAGTCTTCTTGTAACTTAGCAGATGTTTTCACCAAGGCCTCATGTCATCAACAAACGAGTTTTCTGATATTCAAGATGAACATTCACAATATATATGTTCATCTTGAGGGGGAGTGTCAAAATAAAGAAGCCAAGGCTGCATGTGAACCATGCAGCAGGAGATCGCCACCTTCAAGCGCAGGAACAAAACGACAAATTAGAATTTGCAGAAAATATCTGGCACATGGTTGCTGATGTATGGTGACGTCATACAGGAGGAGAACGTGGTTGTTCCACATTTTAAGGGCTCTAGATCCTTCTATCCATGTATATAAATACAATGTACAGTGAAAGGATTTTAATATATAGAAAATTCCTCATATCTTTTCTCTGCTCTGTTCTTGCTTACAGCTTTTATGGCTTTCTCTGGTTTTCTTCTCCGTTTTTATATTTTAACAGAGTATCACAAAAGCAATTTTATTTTGTGTGTGTGTGTGAACTTGCCTACGAGATATTATATTTAAGTTTGGATGTTGGTTTACATGATATTTAAATGACATTTTTTATTTGTTTATGAATCATAATTCATGGGTTTTGCATTTTTGAATTTTCTGCAATCGTTGGCTTTGGGGAGAAGAGGGTGCCAAACTCATCAGAGAAGTAAGATGAGCAAAATTTTTATTTTTTTAATCATTACGCGGTATGCAGTGTTTCTAGCTACATGATTAATCTATATTTGAGATATTTATGGTTTAGAACATATTTACTGCTCTATGTTGAGTATAATCGAGTTGAGTTAAATTTGAGTTGTCAGTTTCAATAACTTGAATTCATCTATTTTGTTGAATGAATATGCGGTAACAAATATGTTGTTTAGTTCTTGGATTATAATGTCAATATGTAAGTTTAATTTATATGTAGCTACATGTTATTAACTTTGACATTCTTTTAACTTGGATCACTTCACGAGCAGCATGAAATACAATTTCAATGTCGCCACTCCCATTGAGCAAGCTATTAAAGCCCTCGCTACTCGAGTATAATATTAATCATTGAATGATATTGATTCATTGTTTATTTGACTGTTTCGATTATCGTTTTACATGTTACCAAATAGAATTATTCGAATGAATAAAATGACATGTATTACTAAAAATCTCTCATGTCAGTCATATATTCCTCGTAAATGAAATAAATTTTATTATTTGTCATGTCATAATCATATTAATCATGAAATTGTAGTTTGAAAATATATTACTAGAATTTCATTGATTGTGTAGATGATAAAATGTAAATTACATTTCGTCCAATAAAATTATTTTATGAATCACCTATTTAATTATCCTTAATAATGCATTATTGATGTTATTATTTTCTCTTCCGATTTTATTTCTGTGCTTGATTTTACAAAGTGTATTTTTATAAATTTCGTGTAATCCACATATCAAACTTATGTCGCATTATTTAGGATTAAGAGGCATAAATGGTACCAGATTATTTTTTTCAACATAAAGCTGAAATAAAGCAGTTAATGTTGTTTACAACGGATTTCTTTTCAAAATTTAAAATGAACAATATTTTTTTCCTTACTTTGTATTAATAATTCGATTTTTGAAGTTGATAAATTATTTTTCAACATGCTCGTTCATATTTTTTGACCGAAATTGGACCAAAACCTCCCCCACGTGCCCGGGATGATAGGATTTGTTCCATTTTTATGATTTTTCAATTCTCTTTTATTTGTTTCCTATTTTTTTATTTTTTTAATAAACCGAGGGTCCACATTACCCTCGGAAATTTCCGAGGGTACGGGTGACCCTCGATTTTGTTTCGCAAATTAGTTTAATTTTTTATTTTTTTTACAAACAAATTCTGAGGGTCTGTGCCGACCCTCGGTTTTTTCTAAATAAATTTGTTTTTTAATTTCTTTATGTTTTAAAAACCGAGGGTATTGCCGACCCTCGATTTTTCCGAGGGGTTTTGGTCCTCGGAAAATATTGCCCTCGGAAGTCCCTCGGTATTACCGTCGATAATTTTGGTGGTAAGTATTGGCGCCCGATTTCCGAGGGGTAAACCGAGAAGATCTTTTCCCCTCGGGAAAAACCGAGGGCCTTTATATCCCCTCGGTTTTGCCCTCGATTTTTTCAGAGGGAAGTAGAACCCTCGATTTTCCCCTCGGAAAATTGCAGTTTTTTTGTAGTGCTTGACCATGGTTTTGAGTCGGAGTTAAATAATATAGTCTATAAGGTAGTTTTTCAAAATTTAAAATGAATATATTTTTTTTATTTACTTTGTATTTATAATTTACTTTCTAAACTTAACATATGTTTTTTTTTAAATGTTGTAGTTTTATACTTTTCTTATTAAGGCCCGCGTAAACGCGAGTTTTCAAATTAGTATTTAAATAAATGTATCTCTTTCTATTATTAATTTTATTCATTTCAATAATAGTTTTTTATTACAATAAATTTATATTGGAATATATTTTAGATATTATGAGAATTTTATTGCTATTTATTTTATTTCGTAATGGGAGCAAATATATACACATTCACCCTATTATACTAATTCAACACTGTAATCGTACGCTTCCACGTGTCACGCTAATGTTTTTTCTCTGTCTATGTGTGCGATTATTATTTGTTAAAGGGAAACACTCTTGTTAGGCCGGACTAACGGATCATTCGTTAGGCCAAAATTTCACATCAATACATTGTAGTGCAAAAACCAATACATCATAATAAAAAACCAATACATCATAGTACAAAAATATTACAGTATAAAAATTAATAAATCATAGCATGGGTCAGAGATTTATGAAAAACTAATACTTAACAGTACAAAAACTAATACATCACAGTTCAAAAACCAATACATCATGGTATCGGGTCAGATGGCCTAACGGGTCATGACCCGTTAATCTGGCCTAACACAAGTGTGTGCCTTTGTTAAATCATTTGTGTCATATGCACGTGTCATGATTTGTGTTTTGTCCTATACATCCTATGTCTTGTTGTGCCTAACCGTATTTTCATTCTTATCAATAGTTTTTTTATTTAAATTGAATCTATTAAAAAATAGTAATTTTTTACTGATTTTTTTACCATTTTTTTAAATTTATATCATTTCATCTACATGATAGATGATAGATGGTGCTGATCAATTTAACTATATATTCATAGATATTCTTACAAAATTTTAAGATTTTATTCTGATCAATTTAATCACATGTTCCTAGATATTCTTACAAAACTTTAAGATTTTATTATTTTATTCATTATTTTCTATTGTATTTTATGAATTGTGATTTTTTGTTTGATATTATTAGACCTTATACTTTGTTGGCAAACACTCAAATGTGACAGCCATACGGGTCTTTTTTTTGTGTGACAGACTCCGACCCATCTTCAACCCAGATCCGACCCAAATGAAAATGGGTTCATATAAAACCAAAAAAAGAATAAAAAATTAACACAAACTAATACAATTGCAAAACTTGCAGACGGGAATTTTCAGAAAGAAAAGTTAGGATTTTCGATTTCTCTCCACAAAATAATTTCTGGACTCTCCTTTCTCTCGCCGGACTTGCATCTTGTCGTCGGGAGAATATCATTGCCGGATTCTGCAAAAAAAAACTCCCCGAACCGATTCGCTGACTTTGCTTCGTTTCGCCGCGATTTTGTACTCGTCTCGCCGGAAAACTCTAGAATTCCCGGCCTCACGCACCGCACCACTACTTCGAATCGAAATTGTGAGTTCTCTTTTTTTTTTTTTCTGAGTTTTACAATTGTAATTTTTAGGGTTTTATTGTTTGCTTGGTTTGTTTTCTTAGTTTGTGTCATATAATTGATGTTTTAGCAAATTTGATGTTGCGCTAGCATATAATTGATGTCACTCTCTCTATATATTCATCGTCTCATACTTCTACTGTGGGGAAAGGAGTTACAATTATTGAATGTTTGGCGTATACATCTACTCTTTGTTGTTTCTATGTTTCAGCAGTTGGTTCGTTCCCTAATATTCTTGATAGGGACTTTGTAATATACGCCAACTCCCCGGTTTTGGTCTTTTTTTTATCCCTGTTTACATTAGTGCATTTTTTGTTCTTACACTCTGTTCTGTATTAATAGTATTTCTTAAACTCTTTTTCTAGTTCTGTTTTGGATAATTCTTTCTCACAATGCTGCAGACTGTGTATGTTGCTTCTTTCCCTTTTTTATTTTCTTTTTGGAGATTAAGTTGATTTAGTCTTGTGTTCTATAGAGTTGTTGTTATAGAAATGTCAAAATATGCTAATTGATAACAAATACATGAGATATTAGGAATATGAAGAACATTATTTAATGTTAGGTAGATATAAAAATTAGCAATTATGATAATATAAAAATACATGATAGATCAGGAATATGAAGAACATTATGTTCCAAAACCAGTTATACGAAGATAAAGATCCATTGGCTTCTTTTTTTTTTTTTTTTGTTACCAGAACAGATTAGCTAGTTTTTTTTTTTGTGTCACTCTTTGCCCTCAAAGTGTCATATTTTTCATAAATTAGCGACACATTACTGTAACTTCTTAAGTTATTACTGTCACTTTATAAATAAAAAGTGTCACTTTTTAATTGTTGATAGTAATCGTTATTTTTTGTTATTTTTTGTGTGGTTTTTTTTTCTGCAAAAAACTGTCACATTTGCACCAAAATGTGTCACTTTTTTCCAAAAAAGTGTCACTTTTATTTTTTTTTCTTCAGAAAAGAGTTGCTACACAAATAGTAGTCAACTTATTTTAGTTTTTCTTACTTTTATATTATGTAGCACAAGCAAATGGCTATTTTTCTTCAAGAAAAAAAAATCACCATAAAGGCATGCTTGTATGTGACTACGTGATGGAGTTTGTGAATTTCCCGTTGCAATCGTCAGTAGAGGCAAACGATTGTGGTGTGTTTTTAATGCACCACATGGAGCATTTCAAAGGTGAACCTTATGATAGCCCCGAATCTGTCAAAGGTATTATTTCTCTTTATTTTTATATATTATATTTTTTGTGTGATATTAATGAATTGCATATTTTTGTAAAATGAAGTATTCATTTTTTTTTTATGAAGGCTTTAGTACATAGAGTTTTGAGAGCGCAGATATGTCTCAGGGTGTTTTTGAGTAATCTTGGCAAGATCGGGTGTTTTGGTGAGATTCTTGATTTTTGCTTGAAGGAAGATGAGTTGAAGAAGGCGATTGAAGAAAAGAAAAGGAGTGTTACTGAGTTGAAGAAAAATAATAAATCAAAAAAGTAGTTTGAGATCTTTTTGGAGGATGATTTTTTTTCCTGATGTTGAAAACTAGGTTTTGGATGTTAATTCTGTGGAGAAAACTGTCACATTTACACCAAATGGTGTCACTTTTGTGCAGAAAAGTGTCACTTTATTTTGCTAACGTGTCTTGGAAGCTAATGGTAGTAGATTGTAAATCGAGAAGTGTTGCAGTTGTTATTTTGAGAACAATTATCTAATTTAGATTTTATACTTTATTCTAGAACAGCTATTCGATAATTATTTTTTATTGTCATTGTTTATTTTTTATGCAAGGATTGTGTCACTTTTCGTAGAACAGTGTCGCTCTTTTGCTAACTTGTCTTGGATGTTAGTGTTAGTAGCTTATAATCAAGAATTTGTTTGCAGGTGCTATTGAAAATCAGTTAAGTTATTTAGATTGATGCTTTATTTTGAAACAATTATTTTGATAGTAGGGGTGTGCAAAATTTGACCAAAAACCGAACCAACCGAAAAAATTGACCAAATAGTACAATTCGGTTAGGTTTTCGGTCGTAAAAGATTTGGTTAATTCGGTCGGTTTTACTAGTTTCACTACTGAATAAATCGATATAACCTTATCGACTGAATTATATATATATATATATATATATATATATATATATATATATATATATATATATATATATATATATATATATATATATATATATATATATATATTTGGTCTGCTTGGTCCGACTGACGACCAAATTTGGTCAATTCGGTTTTAATTTCTCTCATACATGTGCAACTTTTTGAATTAAGTTTATAGTATTAATCAAATCATTTTCACCAATAACATGATCAGCCATACCAAGTCGAATAAAAATAAAAAGTGTCACTTCTTAAGATATTATTTTCACTTTATAAATAAAAAGTGTCACTTTTTAATAGTTGATAGTAATCGTTATTATTTTATTTTTTCTACAAAAAAACTGTCACATGGGTCACTTTTGTCCAAAAAAGAGTCACTTTTTTTTTTTTTTTTGCAGAAAAGAGTTACTACACAAATTATAGTAGTCGAGTTATAATTTCTCCCATACATGTGCAACTTTTTGAATTAAGTTTATAATATTATAATTGTTGAAGAAAAAATAACATTAGTGTGCCTTCGTCAACAAGTAACTGATGAAGGACAGTTTAGGTATTTATTATCTTTATATATTATGGAAACATGTAATTGATACCCTATATAAAGGGAGTCTTTGATGAATAAGAGAACCATAATTTCTACCGTCTCCTTGGTCTTTGTCTCTCTTTTATATCTTCTCCTTATACTTTTCCTTTTACACATTATCAGCACGAAACTCTAACCTAATGATCGAGAATAAGTCTCCATAACCAAAGCAACAATTATACAATTTACGTACGGTGAAAATCTAATTGCGTTGTCTGTTTGAAAAATCGGTTTCTCTAGTTTCAACCGTTGGATCGAGTTCGAATTTTTACAGAACCTTCCATACCTTTTGAATTACATTCTGAATAGTGTATATTGAATTCTGAGATACGAGAAAATATATATAAATTTTCGAACAAAGCAGATTCTGCTTTCGCAATTTTCTGTGCAGAGTTTTTCAAAACAAGATTTCTTATAATCGAACCGTTGGATAAAAACAATATTTGGATATATTATTTCAAACTTATAGTAGTAGAATATGATCGGTGGAGATTTGCATATGAGGTCTGAATAATCCGATAATGAATTTTGAACAAAGCTGATCCTGTTTCTCGAAACTGTCTGCCCACCTTATTTTAAAAATTCAATTATGCACAATCTAATCGTTAGATGAAGCTGGACTTTGGATATGATATTCACAAGAGATATTGGTTAAATCTGAATGGTGGAGATAGGGTTTGAATGTCTATGTCATCATAAAGCGTACAAACCTATTTAAAAAGAAATAGGAAAGAATCGTGACTTTCCTCCAAGGTAACTCGAATTACCCTATTATTTATTAAATGCAACTAATAAATATTTTTTATATGGATATATGTCATGATATTTATTTTTGGGCATTCTTATACAAATTATGTGTATGTATATATGTTACCTATGATTATATGCACATGATGTTATCTATAATATTGACAAATATAAAATTTTGCAATACTTTAATGATATTCATAGAGTACATAATATATTAGTATTTATGCTCTTAGATGATTTCTAATTTAGAAATCATAAATAAAGTTATATATATGATTATATGAGAGATTGATCATGATTTTACCAATATGTTTACTTAACCATGAATTTCGATGAATTGATAGATTCATGTATGTTGGTAATTCTCTTCAAGTTGATTTTATAAACTACTTTCAATGTATGCATTATTGATTGTATATTTTCATATTTTCATGATAATGAAAGTTCATGAACGATAAAGAATTGTATAAATAGTCTTGTGATAAAGTATACTCACATATTATCAAAGAAAGATTATGACATATATTCTTCAAATTCATTATCTAAAGAAATTGATTGAACTAACTCAATTTAAATACAATTTAATATACTCAAAAGAAATTGAGTATTACCATCATTGGTTTGATGTGGAAACTAGAAGAACTACAATTCCACAATAATATCATCCATCAACCCCCAGTTGACAAAGAATCATCAAACTTAGTCAAAGTTAATTCTCTAATGAACTTGAGACTTCATATTGACCCCAAATCTTATATTGGAAACATATGTAGTTTCAAAATCTCAATAAACTTTCGGATGTACTCTAAATGAATATTTTGAGAATTTATGAAACACTATTTCCAAGCCTAAAAATTTAGTGAAAAGAGATTTATTTGCTTGCTAAAAAGGTTCAATGACTTTGAGATGTTGCGACTAATAATACGTCTTACCATATGTGAAAAAGAAAGTCACTTTAAATGACAATAATAAATTGGGAGATACGATCTCACTCGATTTTCTTCCACTTGAGCAAACATACAGATGCACTTGTATAATATTAATAATAATAAGTCATTGAGAGACATGACATTATTTTTCATAATACCAATGTTAGGCCTCCGGATAAAGAAATTTCTTGAGGCTAACTAGGATCGATATAAATAGTGGAAACAACCTCAAAGTAAAGGGGAAGAGACATCTTGATCCCTACCTATGTGGGAAGAATGAACCACATGGTAAGATATGTAAGAGTTCGTGATATTTATTGGTCGTAATAGAAGTCATGAAGGTTCTCCCAACAACATTGCTTAGTCAATGGATATACTCAATTTTGATTGATAAAGTTTGTTTGTTTCTTACTTTACAAAAAACTTGTGAAAGTATAATCAATCATTCATAGACTATTGTGTTTGGTCTTAAAGTTTATTTGAGTTAGATTCATGTGGTGTGGCCTGATTTAAATTAATTATTATTTTATTAGGCTTATTGATAAATTTTACATTTCATTCTAAAGCATTGAATGTAATTGAGTTTATTTACCACACATTCACATACAAGGTTCATGAGCAAACTATTAGATATAATGTAACATATCTAGTAAATAATATTAGAATGAAAAATATTTCGTTCAAATATCTCCGTAGAATGTGAGAATTTGTCTAGGAATAGACAATTATTCACTTAATTGATATTTATATGTGACAAAGTCTTGATGCCTGGTGGCACATTGATTAAACTCATAAAAGCTCATTATGGACCAAGAGCGAATGAACCTTGTTAAGTTTGATGATATTCATGTTGATGATTATCATTAAGAAGTACATTATGAGAATGCAACTATACTTTTAATTTATGTGGAAGAAAGCACGTTTTAGAGTCAATCTAGTAATTTTACTTTACTACTTTTTGATTATTGAATCATAAGTTATAACCAACAAAGAACTTTTGGACACTGGATCATTCAAGTTTTGACACGACTGACATGGATTCTTTGGTCATCGTGATATGATAGTCCATATTATAAGAAATTAACATGAACACCTTTTATTTTGAGTGAAATAGAAATTTGACGCACAGTATAGTATCGAACTAATGTTGTTCAATTATAGCTAGTGCATTCTAAAGTACTAGGAGCACTACATACATTCATATCTCAAAGATACATTACTCATTTTTTCAAAACTTGTTCATTAGAAAAATTGTATGATTGAGACCTGCATTTGCTAAAGATACAAAGTATAATATTCATTCTTATAATTGATAATTCATGATACATGTGGACATGACCATTCAAAATGCGGATCATTCAAGTATTTTATAGTTTTGGTCGATGCTTCAGCACGTATTGTCCATAAAAATATTGCATTTGCAAAACTTCAAGCACATTTTATATGATTGAGGACTCACCACCCTTATAAAGCACCTAAACTCATAATACTAGAGAGTTTACATCAAAAGTACTTGATGTCTATTGCATTTTAATAAAGATCGATGTACTCGATCTTGTCCCCTAATGTGCATATGCAATAAGGTCTCAAAGAAGACACCGTCAAAAGAAATATAGATGGTGACTAAGACAATATTTATGCGCACTCATTTGCCTTTGTACAAGGTTATACAATATTGCATGCAACTCTTACTGATTCGTTTATGAACCCCTGCTAACCAGACATTTCGCGTACCAGTTGGTAACTGGATATAAGCCTGATAATTCATATCTACGCATATTTGATTAAGCAGTATATGTGCCTATTGCTTCCCCACAGCACATTCTATGGATTTTCAAAGACGATTAAGTATTTATGTTGAATATGAATCTCCAAAAATCATCCGTTATTTGAAACCTTTGACAGTCAATCTCTTTATCGCTAAATTATCGAATTTGTCACTCAAATGAGACAATCTTCCCTTCGTTAGGGAGAGATAAGAAAATTTATTTTGTAATGGAACGACAGGAATAGTTTCATACTATATCACATTATGATCCCCACATTTTACAATGTAACGTGAAAGTAAAGTAAAGTGAACAATTGATCTTCAAAGTAGAGAAGACTCAATTTCTAAAGTGACGAGATCACATATATATCAGCTGCAAATGTGTCTGCAAGGTTAAAGACCTCATAAGGGGCACAATGTCACAGATTAAGACATTGCAATCATACTTAATGGAGGCTTGGTTGAGGTCGTGACTCCCAAAAGGAACAGGGGGAGGTCACTTGGTTCGATCAATACTCGCCCAAGGAATAAGAGGGCACGTATGACACAAATTTAATTAATCATCAATGAAGATAATGACTCTCATGAGATTATCTCTGATTATACTTATGTCCATGAATCATTACTGGAGGACGCTCTGATGTTTAATATGATTCAAGAGAATAAAGAAATCTCAATGTACAATGTGAGTTTATATGAGTTGATGGAAAGGTCTTCCACACACATTGATGATAGTATCGAACCACGCTCTATTGAAATGTCAATATTGAGCAAACTGCCCTACTTCTAAAGAATCAATCCATGTAGAATTAAATTCATTGACAATAAGACAGGTGTATGGTCTGGTAGTGCTAACCTCATCAAGTGTAAAGCCTATAGGACATAAACAAAGTTTTGTCAGAAAGCGCAATGAGAGAAATAAAGCCATGAGATGCAAATCTATACTTGAAGCACAAAGTTTCTCAATACGCCCTGAAATTGACTATGTGGATATGTACTCTCCCATAATAGATGTTATAATTCAAAAGAACTGAGAATGCAACTTATACCTGTGGTTACATCATATCTCTATGGGGATCGTGATTTAGAGATATATATACGAAAGTGCTTGCTGGCCTTTCATTGCCAAGGCAAGTGACTCTAATCCACGGAGTACATTTTCAATTAAATTAAAACACTCACTTTATGGATTGAAACAATTCAGATGGATGTGGTATAACCGTCTAAGTGACTACTTGATTGAGAACAAATAATTTATGCCCTTGCGTATTTATAAATAAAATAAGTTTCAAATTTGCAATTATGATGGTATATGTTGATGAAAGGAACATAATATACACTCTTAATGAAATAAGAGATATCGCTAGTTATTTGAAATTTTAATTTGAGATAATGCATCATGTAAAAACTTGGTCATGTTAAGGCTTTAAACTAAAAACGAGTTTGTGGAATTAAAATGACCAAAGTGAAATTAAATATGGATAAGTGCATATGTTAGCACTCCTATGATTGGTCAAAGTGAAGATATAATGAAATACAATTTCATCAATGGAATGACGAAGAACTATTGTGGATAACTAGCGCTCCATTTCATCAACTTGGTCTCATTTGTCTCTCTTTTATATCTTCTCCTTATGCCTTTTCTTTTACAATAATCACTTTTTAATAGTTGATAGTAATCGTTATTTTTTGTTGTTTTCTTACTTTTTTTTCGGCAAAAAACTGTCACATTTCCACCAGAATGTGTCACTTTGTCCAGAAAAGTGTCACATTCTATGCGCGTGATAGGACATTTCTTATTCAATGCCCCTGATTTCCTAAATCTTCACAAGAGCACACAAAGTAATGCTCGGTCACAACTCCATCGTCAATTTTTCTAGAATTTGATTTACGAACACTGAAGCCAAGCGCACGACCATGTTTTTTATACAACTCATGCATATCATTAATCGTCTTTCTCCTCAAATCCAAGAGAGAACCAGTCACATCTACATAATTCACAGTAAATAAACTTATAAGTATTGAGAATTTTTAAAGATATAGTGAAAGCGATGATGGTATAATAAAACGTGACAGTTTTTCGCATATAAAGTGACTATTTTCAACCAACATATTTTAAGAATCAAATAATATAAGTTAATTTACAGCAATAGATATCATCTCTAATAAGTGACTGGTATATATAGGAAAGTGACAACATTTTGCTAAGAAAGTGACCGTTTTCAACTAATAAATTACTGCTTAAAATTTTCCAACAGAAAATAGCATACAATTTCGAAAAGGATAACAAAAATGTATAGAATTACCTTCTTCAATTTCGTTTTACATCAATAGATATCATCTCTAATAAGTGACTGGTATATTTAGGAAAGTGACAACGTTTTGCACAGAAAGTGACAGTTTTCAACTAATGAATTACTGCTTAATTTTATTCCACAGGAAACAACATACAATTTCGAAAATTATTACAAAAATGTATAGAATTACCTTCTTCAGTTTCGTGCTCATTTACAGGTTCGAAATTAGGGATTTCTTCATCATCTCCATCCAAACAAACCGTAGTTCCTGGATTGAAATTCTTATTCTCCATTACAGGTGTGAAATCCACGCCAATCAGTTGTGAATCCATAGCAAGGTCATGGTTGAGTCGTGGCGGAGGCTCTGATAATCGGCGATGAGTATTTTTTTCGATTTAGGGATGGGGGTGGGTCGAGGAGGGAGAAACAAATTGAAGAAGCCATGGTACAGCAGGTCAGAGGCGCAACCAGGCTTGTGGCGGCATGGAAGAGGCGTAATCAGGCTGTGGCGGCAGTGCAATAGATTGCTGACGACGGGAGGGGAAGATGGCCGCACTGTGGAGTGGAGAAGAGAGAGAGAGAGAAGAGATGGTTCTTTTTTTTTTTAATTTATATATGAACCCGAATTGATTTAGTGGATCCGGGTTGAGTGTGAATTTGGGCTCTGTCACATTAAAAAAGATCTGTGTGACTGTCACACAAGAGACCCACTCTACTTTGTTTGTTGAGATTATATATTATGTTATATTTTTAGAAAGAAATAATTATATTTATATTAAAAATAACTCACAAAAAATATGTAATTATTTTAAATATTAAAATAACGCGTTCAAATAGCTCACGTAATATACACCGCTATTTACGCTACACGATGTTGATATCAAAATGCAACGCATTGCTCGATACGCATTTTAAAACACTGATTTTTTTACCCATAATAATCTATTTCCTTTTTTTTATATCATTATACTTCTTAACATCTTTCCAGAAATACTTTTTATTTATCCTTATCATTCTTTTATTCATTCTTAAATGTCCACAAAAAATGAATCATTATGAACGTTGGTTTTTATTCCTGATTATAATTCTAGATCCATGATTGATTTATATGTATGTTTGAATTGAGATGTCAAGTGGAGTTTTATAAGCTACCAAAAATGAGTTGTAGTGATTGTTGAACCTTTCAAAGAGGCAAAAGTTACACTTCCTCAGTATGTGTATTTTATCTTTTATTTCATGAATTATATATGAAATAAACTTTTGGTTTTTTTTTTATTTTATTTTCAGTTTTCATCTGTGCATGTGGTTGTTTTGTTTTGAAAAGAGTTTCTAAATTCTTGAAAATGCACGATTGTACTTTGTAATTTAGGATTTATTTCATAAATATTAAATAATTTTTCATATAAAATTGACTTTTTATATTTAGAATTCATAATGGTCCGTAAATCAATTTTTCAGTTTTTCATTTTGCATTTGTTCCCGTTATATCTCCCACCAGATTATTGTGCTTATTTTAATTCTTATCACATACTGATTTCTGGTTCACAGGTTAGCTACCTAATTTGAAGATGGAGCATAAATTTATATGATTTGTTGATATTATTTACATGATGAAAATGCATGTATATTTGAGAATTTTGGGATTATATAAATGGGTATCAAATTATATTCTAATATGATATTACACATTTGGAAATATTCTATTTTTTCAATTTTATTCCTTTTCAACTTATTTGAAATATGTGAGACTTTCTTTTATTATTTTCAAAATATAATTTTATTTTGAATAAATTTTGTTATATATTTTATCAAATCTAACATATCCTATCTTTTTTTTTTAATATTTCAAATAATATAGTTTTAGAAAAAAGTCTATATTATTCTCTTTGTTTTTGTTTTTCACAATAAAATATTTATCTTTTGCAATATTTTTTGGTATAGTATTAAAAAGATATTTTATTATACAACAGATAAATACTTCATTCCGTCTATGTCATCAGTTTTTAGTAATTGTCAGTTTTATATTTCAATGTCAATAGTAAAAGTAGAAAATGATTGAAGAAACTCCATTATGACATACGTTAGATATGTAAATATAGTGAATAATGTAATTTATAAAAAAAAATCGCGTTGTGTAAATTAAATAATATTTTTTTAATTATTATTTATTTTTCTTAAAATTTATGTATTTTTAATACACTTAATATTGTAATGTGTACGTGTATACATATTATCACCCCTATATATTAATGCAAAATCCTCCTAACCTATGTGTCTGTTTCGTATGCTTCGATTGACAAATAAAAAATTCTGGTGCTTCGTTTTCTTATGTGTCATTCGAGCCTAATACTTTCCTAATTTAATACTTTTCTTTTTTATTGTATCTTACCTGATTTAATTTTTTTTACTTTACTTTTCCTTATTCAATACTTTCCTTTGATTCTCCTAATATAAAAATAGAAATAAGTCATATATAATTAGTAGATAATATCTAAATTAGTTATTTAACTAAAGTAAAAAATTACGTATGAAATAATTTTAATTAAAAAAACTTTATTATGAAAATAATTAATAAGTTTTATTGATAATATAATTTAAAATAATTTTATTTCTTGAGTTTCAAATATTATATATAGGTAAAATATGATTTATTTACAATAATTTAAGTATGTAACTAAATATTAGTAATGTATTCAATTCAAACATAAAAATATTAAATTATATGCTAATAATTAATAAACATTGATTGGACAACATTACAGTGCGACATGGGTTGAGAGTATGATATCTTTTAATATCTCAAAGTATCTAACTAATAATTATTAATGAATTTATTGTAAACATTAATATATGAAATGATTTAATAATAATTAATAAAATAGATTAGACACGGGTTTAGAATGTGACGCCTTTTAAAAATTTGTAATTATGTAACTAAGATTATTAATTAATTTAATTTAAACATAAAATACAAAATTATTTATAGTTATAATAATTAATAAATAGATTAGACATGTACAGGGCACGGGTTGGGAATACATTATTTTAACTTTTTGTTTTAAATTTAAGATTAAATAATTATCACAAATATTTTTTATATTTATCTTTTGACAGTTCTCGTATAATACATGGGTGTTAAACAAGTATATATTTATGCAAAATCCTCCTAATGTATGTGTCTACTTCGTATAATTCGCTTGGATAATAAGAAAATTTGGTGTTTCGGTTGCCTGTGTGTCATCCGAGCCTAATGTATACTTAATTTAATATTTTTCTTATATTGCATCTTTTTTTTATTATACTTACTTAGCCTAACTTAGTAGTTTTTTCTTTTGTCTAATTCAATATTTTTCTTTTATACTCCTAATATAATAACGTAAATAAGTCATTTATAATTAATAGAATAAAAATCTAAATTAATTAATTTAATTAAAAGACAAATTACATGTGAAATAGTTTTAATTACAAAAAAAAATATTTATGAAAATAATTAAATAAGTTATATTTATAATAAAAGTTTAAATAATTTAATTTTGAAATTTTAAATATTCTATATATGTAAATTATGATATATTTGCAATAATTGGAGTATGTAACTAAATATTAGTAATGAACTCACTCTAAATATAACAAAAAAAAATTATATAATAATAATTAATTAATATTTATTAGACAATAGCACAATGCGAGAAGGCTTGAAAGTACAAAACCTTTTGAATTTTCCAAAGTATGTATTTGTAATTACTAACAAAATTAATCTAAACATAAAAATATAAAATAATATAATAATAATTAATTAATATAGATTAGACGGGTTAAAAATGTGACATCTTTTTAATTTTTATAAGTATTTAAATATAATTATTAATGAATTTAATGTAAACATTAAAATACAATATTAATCAATAATTATAATAATTAATAAACTGAACGGGATACGAGTTGAGAACACATCCTTTCTATTTTTTATTTTAAATTTAAAACTTTATCATTTTCACAAATATTTTCCGTATTTAGTTTTTTATAAATCCCGTGTAATACATGGGTGTTAAACTAGTATATATATATATATATATATATATATATATATGTGTGTGTGTGTGTGTGTGTGTGTGTGTGTGTGTGTGGATTGAGTTCAAATGAGAACCCCGTCATTATATATGAACATAGGACTAATC
>BMAC01001464.1:15050-32762 GCA_014905375.1 Phtheirospermum japonicum
TGTAGGTGGAGGTTGATATGTGGCTGGCTTGGTGTTATGGAGGTTGAAATGATAGAGTCCATCTGGTTTGATCCTTAATGAGATAATAAGAAGGATAGAATTCAAAAAAGATAATATTATCATAGGCAAAATTGGAGACACTTAAAAGGTTTTTAGTGATTGAGGGAACATGAATTACATTTTTAGAAAGAAGGTTCTAGGACTGAGAGGATCTTTGAGAAAAGAGTTACCAATGTGATTAATATTTACTCCAGCTCTATTTCCCATTTGGACCTTGTTCCCTCCAGCATATTCTAAGGCCATATTCAAACTTGAGAGGTCGTTTGTCACATGCGCAGTTGCTCAAGAGTCTCGAAACCAAAGAGTATCAGTCCAAATGCGAGCTCATGCTTTTCAGGTTTTTGACTACAACCCGACGATATTCTCCAAACGGACTTGAATAACTTTTGTTTCAACTAATGAGATGTTCTCACACAACCGCCAACTTCAAGTCACCACGCAAACTCTCATTGAGTATGGCAAGAAGGACACCTCAATAACTTAACAATCTAGAACTTGAAGCCCCATAAATGAATCACAAAAGTACTAACAATCATGATCTTGATCCCTAAATTAAATTGTGCCTAAAGACTTTAACCGAAACATAATTCGCGCAAGCAATGCAAGTAAGTACTATTAATATTATAACCAACTCTGAAATCATCATCACAAATCTTACTAGCCTGTTATCGGGTCCACTTAATAACAGCATGCTACCCTCCTCTTTTCTTTTTTTTCGTATTTTCTTTTTAAATACTCCTAAAGTTTGCAAACTAAACATCATTCATCATCAGGAGACTCATCACGCATTGTCACAGACCATTAACAAACTCATGAGAAAATATTTCGGCACCACACACATCATAGACCATTAACTCCCCCCCCCCCCCCCCCCCAAACTCAAACTTTAGCTTGTCCTCAAGCAAGCGTAAAACAATAATAATCAAATAAATATTCAATATGAGGGAAGAGTAAGGATGGAAATCACTCGAGTAAATTACGAGAAGGTCGCGGGTCTGGACAACCATGACGATCTTTCTTTACAAGATAAGCCCAATCATCTAAATTTTTAAGCCAAACCTTTCTCCCACTTCAACGTAAAGAAGACTAGTTAGCTCTTGTTTCTAAACAAGATGTTGCAGTATGCAAATTGTGAGGTAGAAAGAAAAATAAAATAAAATAAATAAGATTGAAAACAATGTAAACATTGGGTTGCCTCCCAACAAGCGCCTTTTTTTAAAGTCATTGGATTGACTTCTTACTCCCTTGTTTAAGTTGAAAGTGGCGCTTCCAAATCCATCCGTTCTTTGTTAACTGTGTTAAACCCTTCATAATACGGCTTGAGTTGATGTCCATTAACCTTGAAAGTCTTGATCGTCTTATGGCTATAAATCTCCACTGCGCTATAAGGGAATACATGAGTGATGACAAACGGTCTAACCCACCGGGAGCGCAACTTCCCTGGAAATAACTTAAGGCGAGAATGAAAAAAGTAGCACTTTCTCGCCCCAGACAAAATGTTTTCTTGAAATTTTCAAGTCATTGAAGGCCTTCATCTTTTCTTTGTAGATCAATGAGTTTTCAAACACTTCATTCCTAATCTCCTCTAGTTCTCATAGCTGTAACTTTCGATGTATCCCAGCTCCATTATACTCTTAATTGCACTGTTGCACCGCCCAGAATGCCTTATGCTGAAGTTCCACCGGCAAGTGGAACGGCTTCCCAAAAATGAGTCGATATGGAGACATCCCAATTGGTGTCTTATAAGTTGTCCAATACACCCAAAGTGCATCTTTTAGTTTGATGCTCCAATCCTTTCGATTCGCATTGACGGTCTTCTCCAAGATAGATTTGATTTCTCAATTCGAAGTCTTGGCCTGCCCAATCATTTGTGGATGATACATTGTAGAAAGCCTATGGACAACACCATATTTCCGAAGTAACACTTATACTGTCTTGTTAAAAAATGAGTTTCGCGATTGCTTATCAAAACGTGCAACCACCTTCAAGTCATTAGTCTGAGTGGCCTTCGCTTCCACCCACTTCGAGACGTAATCAACTGCGAGCAATATGTAGAGGTTCTTGAGGAAAAGTGGAAAGGGGCCCATGAAATCAATACCCCACATGTCGAAAAATTTCTAAATTATTATTGGATTTTGGGGCATTTGATTTCTTTTCAAAATGTTTCCCATTCTTTGACAATTAACACACGACTTATAAAAATAATGCGCATCTCATAAAAGAGTCGGCCAGTGTGCGGACGGATTTCGTGTCTTCTTCTCCCTCACTCTTGTTCGAATCACCATCCCATTCTCATTGACTGTGTTAGAGATACGAGCCTCACCTTGGGACCTCAGGTTTTCCATTTTCGGAATTTTTGGACTTCTCATGATAGCTTCCATGACCTCATCGCTACACCTTGAGCACCTTATAAACTATTCTCTTGGATCCAAAGTGTCCCCCGAAGGCGTGAGAGTGACAAAAGGATAGAATCGAATGGAACTCAGAATCTAGAATGCACCTTTGAATTACTTGATCGCCGCAATGCTTCTAGAGATATGGATCATACCAGACGTAGTATTTGGCATCAATTTTTAGTTTGTCTCTCTTCATTTTAACCATCTCTGTTGGAAAAATATGAGCGACTAGGAAATTCACCAAATCAGCGAACCAAGAGTTTTGCTTGGAACTTTCAATCGCAAGTAGTTGCTCATCCGGAAAGCTCTCATTGAGTTGCAATTTGTCCTCCACGTGCGTTAATCGACTTACATGGTCTGCAACAGCATTCTCGGCACCCTTCTTGTCTTTGATTTCTAAATAAAACTCTTGGAGCAACAATATCCATCGTATGAGTCTTGGTTTCATCTCCTTTTTCTTAAGGAGATGTCGAAGAGCTTCATGATCAGTAAATACCACCACTTTGGTGCCCAAGATATATGAGCGGAATTTCTCGAGGGCAAAAACAACGGCTAGGAGCTCTTTTTCAGTAGTCGTATATTTTTCTTGGGCAAAATTCAAAGTTCTCGAAGCATAGTAAATCACATGAGCCGCCTTATCAATTCTTTTCCCCAACACAGCTCCCATAGTATATTCAGTGGCGTCACACATGATTTTGAATTACAGAAGGAAAATACATTTGATGTTGCTTGCCTAGTTTACAAGCTTCACAGAATGGTACATTGTTCAAGGAACATGGTACATGAATTGTTTGCATAACCTTTTTTAAGGTGTTATTACAATGATTACCTAATATATTATGCCATAATGTTTCTTTATTGATACAGTGCAGGTGAGAACACTGTTGGATGATATTTCCAGACTGAGGAGAGGTGGATACTTGAAGAGCCAGTGAGGATGGAGTTTGATGAGGGGAGAGATGTGAGAGATCAAGTTGATATAGACCATCCCTAAGCTTGCCTTTCAGAAGCACACTATGTGACTTCAGATCCTTGACAAGACTATGATCAGCATGAAGTTCAATTAGGTCATGATTATCTTGCAAGAATTTAGAGATGCTTAGCAGATTATGAGTTATGTCAGGAACATTAAGGAGATTTTTGAGAGAGCATGAGTATGATGGTAGTAGAGTAGGTAGATTAGTTGTTCCAATGTGAGTAATAGGAATAAATCAGCCATTACCAACAGTTAGACTAGCCTTACCCTTGTATGGAGTATGTAGACTCAAATTTCCCAGATTGGATGTAATGTGATGAGTAGCTCCACTGTCCAGGAACCATTCAGAGGAGTCTTGACCATTGAAGGGTATATAAGGAGGTTGATACTGATTTCCAGTTGATGAGTAAAGGCTATAAGGGTTTTGTGCATGTGACAGATGATGATTTGATGGATGAGTTGCATGAAAGTCAGTGGAGTGAGATGTTGTGGCTAAACCAGGTGTGTTTCCAGGGAAAGCAAGCAGAGCGTGAGCTGAGTGTTGTTGCATAGTGGAATTGATAGGGCCTGAGGATTCTAATCCCTGGAAATTCACATCAAACCTTTTAAAACACTTACTGGCAATGTGATTGTTTTACAACATAATTGGTAGATGGCTTTTGACCACCACGAGAATCTGCCTCGGCCTCGACCTCGGCCTCTTCCATTGTAGCCAGTACGATATGAACGAGAATCATTAGTAAATCTCTGAGTAGCTAGATTAGCTGATGGATTACAAGAATTAGTGTGGGATGAAGCTGTAGAGAGGGATGTTTGTGTCGAGAAGGCGCGTTTCATGCATTTCATGTGTTTGTAGGATGAACTGAACCTCAGAGAGTGAGAGTGTATCACCACGGGTTGTGAGGTTGACAATAACACTTTCATACTCAGATCCTAAGCCACAAATGATATACAAAATTAGGTCATCATCCTTCAATTCTTGTCCTGCAGCTTGGATTTGATGAGCAATATTTTTCATCTGCATAACAAATTCTTCGACACTTTTATCTCCTCTTTTCTGAGTTTGAAGCTGAAATCGAAGGTTCATAGCTCTGGACTTTGATTGAGATCGAAATAGATTTTCAAAAAATTTCCAGATTTCAAAAGCATGTGTACATTAACTAACATGCCCAAGCATACTCTCAGAGATTGAGCTTAGAAGCCAGCTCATTAGAAATTGATTGCGGCAATTCCAGATTGCAAATTCGGGATTGATCTCCGTACCAACCCTAGCCGCCGAAATGTTAGATTGATTTCCGAGCAGAAATTCATCAAAACCGTGTGCACAGGCTGTATCTAGAATTTGAGAGTGCCAGTAAGAGAAATTGTTGCAATCTAAGCGAATTGTGAGAGTGTTCAGCGTCAGTAATTTTATCGTCGCCATTGATGAGCTTGAACAGATCTCAGAACGAGGAAAAAAGGAGGGAAAAAAAAGGACTGTACCAGATTTGAAACAAGGAGAGAGAAGATTAACGGAGAACCGAAGGCTTTGCAACTGCAGATAAGTTCGAAGACTGGTTTGAGATGATTTTCACCATTGATGAAGCTTGAAGCTTTTCTATGTGACAGAGGCGAAGATGAATGCAGCGGAAAAAAAAAGAGAGAGAGAGAGAGAGAGAGAGAGAGAGAAGGTAACGGCTCAAGATAACATTCTGAAATTTAAAAGAAGAATGTAAAAAGTAATTATGAAATTGAATTAACTTTTTGGAGTTTACAGATGAGGGTATTTATTCCTCTTGTGATCAGCACAACAGCTCACAAATTCGGTAGCAGCTATAACTATAGTTTGTTAGCCCTAACATTGATTTGTTAGCCATAACTGACTTTCTAACTAATTGCCACATCATTAGGGTTTTAGCTAAAGAAAACAGAAAACTGTTAATAAAGGGTTCTAATTTCTTTCGATGCGCATAATGCCGGTCCAGAATCTGAGGCCATGTATGGGAGTTATGGCACATCTACCATGGCACGCCACCTGTTTACCAATGGCTGAAGCAAGTTCGTCAACGCCAAGAAACTCATCACTGGAGACTCAATGGTTTTCAGGAGAAAATATAAACAGACGACGATTACAGTAATCGACATCCCAATGAGCGAATACCTGTAAGCGAGCCAGTGGAGGAGAGGGAGAAGGCAGGGAAAGGACTGGCTTTTGAGGTTGAAAGTTTTGAAGGGCTTCAATAACTTTTATGAACGTTGATGTTAGTAAATATGTTGAAACATTCTTACTAACATATGTGCAGAAGGACAAATTGACAATGATTCTACCTGTGAGTTAAAACAACTCACAGAAAGCGATCGTAGGATAAAATGTATAATACTAGAAATGTTTACAGATCCAACGAAAGGACTCTAGTAATATTAATGAAATTGCTCCTAAAATTCTTCTCGTTCAAATAGGTATGAACTCAAAGAATAAAACATGAAACGGAGTAGGAATGATGTATCAGTGTTTCTGTTTTTCTCTTGCTTTTATTCGTACCTTCTCCAAATGAAAACGCCAAGTACTTATAGCACAACTTCCTTGAAGGAGTCCTTGTTCCACATAACAAGGACTTGATAATTATCTCTTAAGATATTTAAGAGATAAGGACTCCTATATCTACTAACATTCTAACTAACACTAGAGTCCTAGACAGACAAATATTCTAAAATTAGATAATTGCAATAATAGGATTAAACTCCCGTGAACTGTAATCCTATCAATCTTCCCCTTTTGCCTATCTGGACAAAAGCCAGAGATAATTTCTCCCCCTGGACAAATACAAAGGCAGACTCCCCCTGAATTACTGAACTGAAAGAATGTTAGTAGAAATAATAGTAGCACCTAGTACTAAAAAATTATGAACTAACTTCAACCAAACAAAACAACAGAAAACAATGTTTCAACAGAAAACAATGTTTCAACAAAAACAAAACAAAAACAAATGTTCAGAATTATTCGGGTTCAGAATCATTAGGGACATTCAGGAATTATGCGCCGTTCGAGTCCTCCGTGACCGACGAGGGATTAGCATGGCATCATCCTCATCCTCATCCTCATGAGCAGCGAAATTCACCCTTTGCTTCCCTTTGTCCACCGCAACAGCAGTAGCATCTCCAGCCTCAGCCTCCTCTCCAACCTCAGCCTCTCCAGCCTTCTCTACCCCTTTTTGTCCAAACCGAAAAAGGAGCATTTTGGAGAAGAAGCCACGTACTTTCTCAAGCCCAACTAAATGAGCCTGAGCCCCAGCGATCCGATGATCAACCATGCGCATCTGATCCTGCAAATCAGACACAGGAATAGGGATAGAGAGACAAGTGTTAGTAATACTGGGACCAACATCTGGAGAATCAATTGAGGTGTCCACATCCTCGTTATCCGAGATTTCAGCGGCAGGTCTACAATACGATGCGTCCCTTCAAAGTGCTTGTGGCTCAGTCCAAACAAGCCAGGCTCCCCGCTGAAATGCTCATCGTTGTATTTTTGAAGACCCTGATCGGCAAGAATCGAATAGATGAGCGAGGGAAAGGGCAGACCAACTTTCGTAGCAGTGGTCTCAGCAAACTTCGTCACGCAGTCAAACACGGTTTGGCCAAAACTTAAACCGCATCCCCTTCCCAATCTGGAATAACGCCTTTCCTTGTGACCGCGTGACAGTAGTTGTATTGGTCGTCAGGACCCAGTTGCACACAGCTACTTTGTGAAGACTAGAGTAAAGGGAAGTGAGATGGGAGCTAAGAAACCTCTTCGGCCACTTCGTCATTTGCCCACCAGTAAAAAACTTGGCCACTTCATCAAAGTCGTCAACCGAGGCTCCTTCATCATCATCCGCAGTCCCGAAGAACCTATTTATCACATAAGGATTGAATGAATAGATTTTTTCACGCACAAAGACCTTACCATACTGCTCAGACAATTGATTAGAGATCGAGGGAAGCATGTTGGCGTAAAATTCCAGAACTGCCTCCCGCAAATATGGCACTGCCATTGTCACAGTAGATGTTAGCCCCTTTCTGCTCAGAAATGTGTTCAGATTTTTCTTCTCAAACAGCCCGAAGTCAACTCTCCTCTCTTCAATCAGCACCCGGTTATGCAATCCATTGTATCTCTCCTTGGATTCACTTGTATAAAAGTGAGGGGCATAGCCATTGCCCACGTCCAGCTCTTCATCATCAGAGTCATCTCCCAGGTCAAAACTCTTTGATTCTTCCTCCTCAGTGGCATTGTCCTCTGGAACTTCCTGTCTAACTTCAAAGTTAGCATCATCTGAATTATCAGATGTAATGGAGCCTGAAACGGAGACTTCTTGCGCAGCAGTCTGATTGGTAGGAGATGAGTGAGCATTTTCAGGAGAAGTGTCAGGTAGAGGTGTGCCAGCATCCTCACTCACATCAGGCTCACCAGCAGAAATAGTCCTTTCTAAGGACTGACTTAAATCTGGTGATGGTTGGTGAGGGGAATGGCATGCATTAATAGCAGTTGGAGGCACAGAACCAGAAGCACCCTGCACAAGAACAACCTTACCCACTTTTATTAGTAAAGATGCCAGAGGTGCATCTTCATCAGCCAGAAGATCCTCCTCATCAATATCCACTGATTCAGAGTCTGGTGCCACCATGTTTTGAGGAGTGAGACACTTCCTCTTAGCCCGAAACTTGCGCACCATTTCAACTTCTGAATTAGGGAAAAATGGAGTGACAGGAATCTCCTCCTTCTCATCCACTAGTCCCTCTGAAGGAGCATAGTCTGCATCATCGCTAATAGTCAGGTAGTCAATGTATTCAACGAAGGACATTCTTTCAAGTGGAATATTCCTGGGTCCATCGGACTGAATCTTGGAAACAGCCTCCGGTAGGTGACCCGGTGTTTCACCCAGAAAACTTGACTACGCCTGAAACTGAACTTTTTCCTTGTGTAAGCCAGACCTTCACCCAAAAACACGTCAGAAAAGGACCACCGGAGGTTCTCCGGTGGAAACCTCTCCGATGCTTAAGTCAGATAAACGTTATGGAGTGTTTCAGTGTGCAAGGAAAAGAATGCACAAGAATGACATGCCTCCCTCAGCTTTGAGGCTGGGGTATTTATAGGTGGGGACCCCATCCGGGATCTCGGAAACACTGGCCGCGAATCAAGGGCCATTGTGCAACTAATTCTGACAAGTGGTCTCACCTGTTCCCTTTTAGGAGGTCAGGATACCAGCCCTGTCTTGATCCTGCTCTCTCCAGGTTATCTCATGGGTCAGTGTATCAGACCTGCCATGATCCAATTCTCTTATGATTATTTCGCATAGAATCCATACCAGGTCGGACAATTCCTGAGCTATGATGATCCCTTTTTCGTTATCTCTGACCTTTTTCAGAGAAGACCAAGTCAGACCTTCCCAAGGGCCGGTCTGGTCAAGCCTCCTGTCTTTTACTTAGTAATCTTAATTCAGATCTACCCCTATCTAGGTCTGGCTATTCAGACCACATGAACTCCTCCCTCCGAAATGGTTGGGGTAGATCAGTAAAATTTCAAGGATTTTGGGGAGTAAATGAGGTCCCACACACCTGTTCTGTTTCTCGTACCTGCACGAATCCCTAAAAATCCGCCTGGCAACAAGGCCTAATTATTGGCATTAGTGGTGTCGGTCCATATCCCGAAACGGTTACTATATCTGCACGTCCTTCCAAGTACTGTACCACTGACAAGTTAGCGACGTGTGACCTATCCCACAACGGTTGGCGTTCCAGCTCACCACCTAGGGCACAGTTCATCTGACCTACATTAAATGCGGGGACACCATCAAATCCTGCTTTTTCCTCGATTTTTGTTTTTTGAAATTATCTCTTTACTTTTATTCCCGCCGTGTTCTCTCTCTTCTTCACTTTTCGTGTTTTCACTTTTATCAAATACTTTAGAGCTCCATTTTTCTCTCAAGCAACCCAGCGAGTTCAAGCTATCAAATTTTCCAACCATCCTCAAATACCAGGTACTTTTCTGATTTCCTGTTACTTTTTAAATAATGTCAGAGTCATCATCTCCTCCCGATGCTCCTCCTGTTACTTCTTCTTCTCCGGCGGCATTAGTCTCCTCATCCTCGCCATCTTCCCCTCTGGCAGTGGCAGCGTTAGCCTCTTCATCTTTGCCGTCTTCCCCTTCGGCGGTGGCGGCCGCCACTTCCTCATCGTCGTCACTAGAATATCCTCCACCTGTCCCCGATCATCCAGAAATCACCTCCATGCTCAGCGATAGATCTATTGAGGAAATTCGCCATAAATATAAATTTCCTGAACAATTTGATCCTTATAGCCCTCCGTCAAGTATCCTGGCGTGTCAAGCACCGGAAGGCCGCCTGACCTTTTACGCCGATCAATTTCAGGCGGGTTTGCGTCTTCCCGTAAACCCTTTGATGCTGGAAATCGCCGCCATGTACAAAATCCCTGTTTTTCAATTTACCCCCAACTCCTATAGAATTATAGTAGGATACAACCTGGCCATGCGGTACGCTGGTCTGGACCCTACAGCTCATACCTTCTACCAGCTCTATCAAGCTAAGAGCTCCTACCCTGGCTGCTTCTACCTCTGCGCCAGACCTGGAGTTCATTTCTTGTACGGGTTTCCTTCCTCCAACAAAGCCTGGAGGAAGAAATTCTTTTTTGTCTACTGTGACGGAAACTGGGGTTTTGACCCCAATCCCATCGAGAAGTTGCCTTCTTATCGTCACCTGTCCGCGACATACAGGTCTCCCCGCCTGCAAAAAATCATTTCCACCCTTAAAGACAATCCTCTTCACGTAACTCATCTCCTCCTTCCCTTCGTTTTGGATTCTTTCAATGAGCGGATAGAAATAGGACCTTTGACCTAGGAGATTGGTAAAATCCATTTTATCCTGGTCTGTCTTTTATACTTATTTTTCATAAGTCCCTTATCATCTTCTCCTTTTCTTTTTCAGCAAGTATGATGCGCCAAATGATTACCGCCCGCAAGCAAGGGACGGAGGCTGCCCCAGAACTGGGGGCTCAGGTTATTTTCAGATTTTTATGAAACCAGAACACAGATATTAACTGCCTTTAATACTCATCATGGTTAGTTTGAATTCATAGTTATGCCTTTTGGGCTGTGCAATGCACCAGCTACATTTCAGAGTTTAATGAACCAAGTGTTTAGTGATAGTTTGAGGAAGAGCACATTGGTGTTCTTTGATGATATTTTAGTATACAGCAGGGAATGGGGGGAACACATTCAACATTTGAGGGGTGTACTCAGTAAACTCAGGGAAAATCAACTATATGCCAAAAGGAGTAAGTGCCAATTTGTCCAAAAACAGATAGAATACTTGGGGCACATTATCAACCAAGATGGGGTATCCACTGATCCCCAGAAAATTGAGTGCATGATCAACTGGCCTACACCCAGGACTGTCAAACAACTAAGGGGGTTCTTGGGCCATACTGGCTATTACAGGAAATTTGTGAAAGGATATGGATCACTGAGCAAGCCACTGACTAATTTACTCAGGAAGGACAAGTTCAAGTGGGAGGATGAAGCTAACGCAGCTTTCCAAAAATTAAAGAGGGCCATGACTACTACCCCCATCCTAGCCTTACCAGATTTCTCCCAACCCTTCATCCTAGAAACTGATGCTAGTGGTTATGGGATTGGGGTTGTGCTTATGCAACAGGGGAGGCCAATAGCTTATATGAGCAAACTTTTATGCCCCAAGAACCAAGCATTATCCATTTATGAAAAAAAATTCCTAGTTGTTCTTATGGCTATACAAAGATGGAGGCACCACTTACAAGGGCACAAATTTATCATTAGGACAGACCAACAGGCACTTAAACACTTATTGGATTAGAAAGCTATGAACCCTACTCAACAGAAATGGATTACTAAGCTATTAGGGTTGAACTATGAGATCCAATACAGGAAAGGGAAGGAGAATAGGGCAGCTGATGCTTTATCCAGAATGAATAAGACAGAAGAAGAAGTTTATGCAGTTACTACCCTAGTACCTATATGGATGCAGAAGGTGATTCAAAGCTATAAGAGTGACCCTTACACCAACAAGGTATTAGCAGCTAAGGCACTAGATGCAGACTCATACTCAGAATTTAAAGTCAATGAAGGGCTCATCAGGTACAAGGGCAGATTGTTAATAGGGCATGACACAGAGTTGAGGAACATGATACTTGAGGCAATGCATGGATCAGCATATGGGGGACATTCTGGGATTGGGGGTACATACATGAGGGCAAGGGGTGTTCTACTGGCCCAAGATGAAGTTTGACATAATTCAGATGGTCCAGAAATGTGAGGTATGTGCTATGAACAAAAAAAGCCATGAACCCTATCCAGGCCTGCTACAGCCTTTACCCATTCCAAAACAGGCATGGACACACATAAYCATGGATTTCATTGAAGGACTACCTAAGGTAAATGGAAAAAATGTGATCCTAGTTATAGTGGACAGATTTACTAAGTATGGGCATTTTCTACCATTGTCACACCCTTATTCAGCCCAGTCAGTAGCTCAGTTATTTATGGATCAAGTATACAAGCTACATGGTTTGCCCCTAAGTATGGTGACAGATAGAGACAAAGTGTTCACCAGTGTATTTTGGGGAGAAATTTTCAAATTAATGGGGGTGAAACTTAATTTATCTTCAACCTATCACCCTCAAACCGATGGACAGACAGAAAGACTCAACCAATGTTTGGAAAATTACCTAAGATGCATGGTGCATAACAATCCCAGATCATGGTTAAAATGGCTTAATCTTGCTGAATTTTGGTACAATACCAATTATCATACAGGCCTAAAAACTACCCCATTTCAAGCATTGTATGGTTACTCTCCTCCCCTATTTTCTACGCAATCCTATGTAGGGCATGCAGACTCAGAAGCAATGGGATTTGTTAAAAGCAGGCAAGACATGATCAAACAGCTAAAGGAGAACCTTATTCATGCTCAGAACAGGATGAAGGTCTATGCAGATAGGTCAAGAATTGAGAAAAACTATGCAGTGGGAGAAGAGGTATACCTGAAATTGCAACCGTACAGGTAGAATACGGTGCAGCTTAGGAGGAATTTGAAGCTGTCTCCACGCTATTTTGGCCCCTATCGCATTTTGGAGAAGATTGGCGAGGTTGCGTATCGACTTGACCTACCCCCAAATTCGCATATCCACCCCGTCTTTCACGTCTCCTTGCTGAAGAAACGACCTGACCCTAACATGGCCCCCTCACTTGAAATAACGGCGGCAGCGGTGGAGGGTCATAGCGAACTATTGCCAAAGGCGATTGTGGGAAATCGAAAGGTGAAAAGGGGAAACTCAGAAATAGAACAGGTTTTCGTTGATTGGGGTGAAGAATTTCAAGTTAAGGCTACCTGGGAGGACACAAAATTCATTGACAAGAATTTTTTTGGGAAAAATCCTTGCGGACAAGGATTTCAAAATCGGGGAGGTGATGTTGTGAAACTAGGGTTTGATGGGGAAGAGGTTGGGGAGTCGCCACGTCGATTGGGAAGTAGAGAAATAGATGAAGTCGGGTCAAAGCTTAAGCGGGCTGCGGCTCGGGTTTTGGGCAAAGGAGAGGCGGAAATGGGCTAAAATATATGCTGAATGGTAGTTGGGCTCCAGGGGGGTATTGGGCTTAGCTGCTGGATTGCAATTTTATTTAAATTATAAGGTTGTTCTAGTCTTTTACTTATTTTTGTCATTTGTGGAGATATTTGGCACATGCATTGTAACAACTTATCATTAGCATCCTTATATCTATGGGATACGGATGTGAGAAAGATTATGAATGAAATTACATAAATTTTCTGTTTCTCTCTTTATCTCTTCTGGAATCTATCTCTCTCATCCTTCTATCTCATTTCCTTCAAATTAGTATACAAACGCCAAAATTTCCAAAAAAACAACACCAAGAAATACATCAATTTACAAGTAAATATCAAGACCATTACATATAACAATATCATTTCCAATGCTCCCCACGTGGAGATGTAGCCCGATGGCAAGTAATAGGGCCAATCTCTGGCTAGGTCCTTCAACGAAATGGAAATGCCTGCAGTTTGATTTGTTCATCAATTACTCTGGCAAGCTTCATGCTCGTGCATATGATATGGAATTCCTTCAGATGCTTGTGCAGATCTTCGCCACCTAATCCATGAAACGATAGTAGATGGTGAATTAAACCAGATCTCAATTCGAATGTAGCATCATCCACAGTTGGAAATGTGATGCAAAGTGGTTGTATTGGGAGATTCAGATTAGCTAGCTCTTTCAACATGCGTTCTCTGCCTCCTGCCATTGTTACGTTATCTCTAAACAAAAGTGGATCTCGAGTATCCTCTGGTTCTTCGCTTTCACTCGAGGACTCATTGGGTTCATAGTTTGGTAGTATTTATTCCGTATCCAATGCCTCTTTCTTACGTATAGACTTCTTTCTGAACTCGCGATCTCTCTTGGTGATTTCCGGATAGTATTGAAAATCTTTCTTCCCGGACGATCTCATGTTCATTCACTTGAAAAATATCAAAAAAAAAAAAGACTTAGTTTTTATGAATAGAAATAAAGATGGGAGACTTATGTGCATAATTTTTGTTTTGCCTCTATTATCGTGTGACCCAATAATAGAGAGCCTGCGGAAATATGGACACAATTCTCAACTTGTTTCTAACTAAATATAATAAATACGTAAAAATCACAATTTAATACGCGTCACTCCCCAGCAACGACGCCAAAATTTGACCACGCCTCGTTACGCAATAGATTTAATATTTTTATTTTTCCTCAACTTTCCTCCACTAACTAGTAGAAATGGCAAGTAAGGGCCGATTCCACGAGGAGTGTGAATTAATTTGTGATTATTCGTATTTAATTAAAATTATAAAAGGGGGTAAAGGATGATGAACTAATTAATTAGGAATAAATAACCAAATAACTAGACGAACAATGACAAAGTAATTAACTTCGAACTAACGAAACAAGTAAGGGAATTAACATGAGATTAATAATAATGAGAAAACTCTAGTCCAAGTTCAGTTTCCGCCCTCGACCGATTCATCTAACCAATTGTAATATTATAATTCACGATTCATATGAAATTACTAGCCCTAAATAGCAACAAGCTTTGCTACTCGAATTTACCCTTACCGAATATTTAATCGAAACAAGCTCTTAAATCAAGTCTAATTAATGGACAACCAATAATAAGTTCTCTAGACTTAATATAATAAAAGCATTAGACACTAGGCAAATAGGTTAATCTAAGCAATAAACTCATAAGCTTGGTTTATTTAACTTATGTTGTGTTACCCCCAATAGTGCGCGACCATTAGTTGCTACAAGTGAAATAAAAATGATAATAATTACGAATTGTAGCCCTATTTCTAGCAGTTAATATCTAACCCTAATCTAGGTGATCAGTCTATATTA
The DNA here is from genome assembly GCA_014905375.1 of Phtheirospermum japonicum. NCBI lineage: Eukaryota > Viridiplantae > Streptophyta > Magnoliopsida > Lamiales > Orobanchaceae > Phtheirospermum > Phtheirospermum japonicum. Next base: position 29,934 of record BMAC01001464.1, read on the forward strand.
GGAATTAAATAATAATGACAAGAAAATAGAATAACACAAACAATCTCATACGAAGAGTGAAATAAATATTACGCGAATTAATTATAACATAATTAATCGATGGGACTCAATGTCACAAGGACCAGAATTAATTAACTAATCACACATGGTGTTCATGAAATTATAAAAGAGAAATAAAATATAATTCATTGTTTCTTAATAAATAAAAGAAGGAAGAAATGCTTAGTTTATGGATTGAAATAATCCAGACGGATGTGGTATAACCATCTAAATGACTACTTATTGGGAAAAATAATAATCTATGTCAATGCGAATTATAAAGAAAATAAGTTTTGAATTTGCAATTGTAGCTATATATGTCGATGATATGAATATAATATGCACTCTTAATGAAATAAGAGAAACCTCTAGTTGAAGTTTTAATTTGAGATAATGAATCATGAGAAATCTCGGTCTTGTCAAGACTTTAAACTAAAAATCGAGTTTGTGAAATACTAAATTCTACAATTTACATATATCCAAAAGATGATCATGCGATTAAATATGGATAGGTGCAATATGCTAGCACTCCTTTGATTGGTCAAAATGAGAATATAAGGAAAGATCAGTCTCATCAGCGAAATGACGAAGAAATGGTAGGAGTTAAAATTCTCTATCTGTGTACAATATGCACATTATTGTACCATTACTAATATACTTGACCAAATATTACTTTCTCAAAATTGTTATCTTGATTTAACTCAAGAAAGCGCAATGTCAATAGAATGGAATCAAAACGTATTTTGATACTTAAAAAGAATCGTTGACGTTGGTTTATTTTTCCTATTCATAAATATAATTGAGACTACAAATGGTCTTTTAACCCCTAAAGAAAATGTTGAGTTTACTTCCTACTGTGATAAAACAAATATTATTATTGATGTTGGTTACCCATTCGATCCATGTAAGGAGGTCATTATTATACATTTAGTAGTTTGTAAGTATCTATGGTAAATGTTATAATCATACGTATCTCTGAAAATAATGGTTGGAACTCTACCACTGAACTCGCTTGTAGTTATGAAGATAATGCAAGTTTGCAACGAAATGAAAGTAGACTATATGAAAGGTGATAATACGAAAAATATCATCACAATTCATCTACAACCAACAATTATGGACTTTCTCAAGAGTCAACTAAATTGAGGAAGTGGAGATTTTGAGAGCTCGACTGATAGATGTATACATCACTTTCAAAGTCCTCTCGATAGATGTACATATCAGATAGAGGTGTAAGATTCATGGAGTCTCAACATAGGTGTGTTATACTCTTTTTCCTTTAATCAAGTTTTATTTTTCATATTGAGTTTTGTTACTTGGCAAGGTTTTAACGAGCCAATAATGAAACACCATCTTACCTTTTGACTTGGCACAAGGGGGAGTGTTGAAGGAGAAACACAATTAGTGTGCCTTCGTCAACAAGTAACTAATGAAGGATAATCTTGGAATTTGCTATCTTTATGTATTATGGGAATATGTATTCGATACCCTATATAAACTGAGTCTTTAATGAATAAGAGACTACCGATTTTATTTGCCTCTAGATCGGATTTTTTTTGGTTTTGTAATCAAAACCGAATGAAGTAGCACAATCCGGTTGCGCCACGTCATCCGAATATGATCACAAAACCACAAAAAAACTTGATTTAAGGTGCAAATTGCAAAATAGCACAATGTTTATAACTACAAAAAAACAACAATTTTCCGAGGAAAAAACCGAGGGAATTGTCTTCCCTCGGTATTTTCCGAGGGAAAAAATGAGGGACAAAAAATTCCCTCGGTTTTTTCCGAGGGAACGACATTCCCTCGGAATTCCCCTCGGAATTCCGGCGCCATTATTTGAAGCCATGATTATCGAGGGAAAAAATTGACGGATTTTCGAGGGAATAATGCCCTCGGAATACCGAGGGAAATGTATATCCCTCGAAATTTTTTATTTCGATTTTTTTTATTTTTTGAAAATTCCGAGGGAATCCAAAATCCCTTGGAATGAAACCGAGGGGAAGGGATTTTGGATTCCCTCGGAAGGTTCAAAAAATATAAAAAAATAGAAAAAAATAGAAAAATCGTAAAAACGAAATCGATCCTATTATCTTAGGTACGTGGGGTGGTTTTGACCCGATTTTGATCAAAAAATACCAACGAGCACGTGCGTATCCACACGTGTCGTGGGATTCGACCAACAACAGGATACGATCGATCGATGAACTCCTTCGGTTGGAAACGCGAAGCGACGTAGCGTCGTGATTTTTCCATATTGGAGGAGGGGTGCGTCTCGGCGTCGTGGAATCACGGGGGTCGGGCATCGATCGTTTAGGACGCGTTTTCTATTTTTTTTCCGATTTTGAATAAAAAAATAGAAAAAAAGTCGAAAAAAATAGAAGAATTAGTAAAAAATAGAAACGAATCCCATCATTTCACGAACGGGGCGGGAAGGGGTGCGCCTCGGCATCGTGGAACCACGGGGGTCAGGCGTCGATCGTTTCGTAGGCGCATTCTATTTATTTTTTTCTGATTTTAGATGAAAATTGGAAAAAGAAAAACTCGAAAAAATAGAAAAGGTTATAAAAAATAATAAGAAAACCCAAGAAATTACGACCGGGGCGGGGAGGGGTGCGCCTCGGCGTCCCGAAAACAAATCCTATTTTTTTCTAATTTTTTCTATTTTTTTCTATGAGGGAATCCAAAATCCCTCGGAATGAAACCGAGGGATTGCAATTTCCCTTGGTTTCATTCCGAGGGATTTTGGATTCCCTCGAAATTTTCAAAAAAAAAAAAACGAATAAAATA
>BMAC01001464.1:42356-57820 GCA_014905375.1 Phtheirospermum japonicum
AAAATAGTAAAAAAAATCGAAAAAATCTGAAAATTTGCAGGTTGATGACCAACAATAAGACGAACAATCGTACATCCCAAAATAGCAATACGATAAACAACGAATATTTGGTGAATTTTTTTAATTTTTCTGGAATATTTGGTGAATTTTTTCAATTTTTCAAACTAGCCGGAAAATAGTAAAAAAGATCGAAAAATTTTAAAAATTTGCAGGTTGATGTGCAACAATAAAACAAACAATTGTGTAACCCAGAATTGCAATGCGATGAACAACGGATATTTGGTGAATTTTTTTAATTTTTTCTGGGATATTTGGTGAATTTTTTCAATTTTTTAAATTGGCCGGAAAAATAGTAAAAAAAAATCAAAAAAATTAAAAATTTGCAGGTTGATGCGCAATAATAAGACGAATAATCGTATAGCCCATAATTACAATACGATAAACAACGGATATTTGGTGAATTTTTTCAATTTTTCTTGAATATTTGGTGAATTTCTTCAAATTTTCAAATTGGCCGGAAAAATAGTAAAAAAAATCAAAAAATCTGAAAATTTTGCAGATTGATGCGAAATAATAAGAAGAACAATTATACAGCCCAGAATTGCAATATGATGAACAACGAATGTTTTGTGAAATAATAAAAAACTTGTGATACTTTTAACAATGTTTTGTGATACTCAAATAACTTGAGTTAAAAATGTTACTTAACTATGTTTTATTGTAAAAATATGTATAAAAAACTTGTGATACTTTAACAATCTTTTGTAATACTTTAACAATATTTTGTGATACTTGAATGAACAACTTGAGTTAAAAACATTACTTAACTATACTTTAATTAAAAATAGGTATAAACAACTTGTGGTATTTTAATAATCTTTTGTGATACTTTAATAATATTTTGTGATACTTTAACAATGTTCTGTGATACTCAAATAATTTGAGTTAAAAATGTTACTTAACTATATTTTATTGTAAGAATATGTATAAAAAACTTGTAATACTTTAACAATATTTTGTGATACTTAAACAACTTGAGTTAAAAATTATTACTTAACTATACTTTTAATATATAAAAAACTTGTGATATTTTAACAATCTTTTGTGATACTTTAACAATATTTTGTGATACTTTAACGATGTTTTGTGATACTTAAACAATTTGAGTTAAAAATATTACTTAACTACACTTTAATTAAAAATAGGTATAAAAAACTTGTCATATTTTACAATATTTTGTGATACATTAGCAGTCTTTTGTGATACTTTAACAATGTTTTGTAATACTTTAACAATGTTCTGTGATACTCGAACAACTTGAGCTAAGAACATTACTTAACTATACTTTAATTAAAATTAGGTATAAAAACTTGTGATATTTTAACAATATTTTATGATACTTTAGCAATCTTTTGTGATACTTTAATAATATTCTGTGATACTCAAATAACTTTTACATATGAGGTATTAAGAATACTAGAAATATGCCAAAAATGAGTGTAACATTGCACACAAAAATGAACATCAAAAGTTCTAAAATATCATACCTCTATATATCAACGTTCATCAAGCCTATGTGCATATTTTGTAATTTATATGTATATCCAGACCATCGTCATACACCAGTCATATGATAGCAAAACACTACTTTGCTCATTAGATTTACGGTTCGGAGAGAAATATAATTGAAAAAAATAGTAAACAACTACACCATAAACAATTACATGAACAAAGTCTTTATAGTTAATGGAGTAACAATCTTTTTCCAGTGGCTAAATAAAAAATGACAGAGATATATTACATCACACTACACCATAAACCCAAAAATAACTCAAACAGATTAGAATACACGATAGTGACAACTTTTTATACAACTCACGACTTGAATTCAATTCAACTCGTGGAACCACTCGTGGGCCGACATTCTGTTTTGCAGATCGTAAGCCAAGACAGCACGAAAACTTCACGAAACTGTATTCTATTTTCTACCGTGTAATTAACTAACTTATCCCCACAATAAATCACAAATATTAGTAGAAAATAATTCTAACGCCGAAGGCAGCCCCTAATCTTGGCAGAAACCGCCCCACCATCACCAACCTTTTTCCAAAATGACAGCCCGATTATGGCCCGAACACCAGCACCCACAGTCTGTGGGAACCCAAAGTCAACCCAAACCTTTGCCCGGTACACTCACAGTTTCTAGTCACCCAAGAATACCCTCGGCCGTTTGCGAACCTAGCCCTACTCTCAAACTTAAGCAACCATGGTTGCAGTCACAACCACAAACCCGCCATGCCATCAACTTCCCGAGCCACCGCGAGCCGCCACCTTCATGATTGAACCAGTCCATTCATGCCTTCATCGTCATCAGGACTCCGCTATAGGATTCGAACCACCAAAACACAACAAACTCGCACGAAGATGAACCTGATTGGTCCCTGATCAATATTATTTAACAAGGTCGGACCGCACGATGCGAAAACTCGCAAGTCCTCAACATTCTCCAACAACGACATATATTTATCTTCCAAAATCACCCACACCTCAACTCCAACCCCAACTCCAGCGTCCATCAGCCAAACCACGTTCAAAAATCGCGAGCCCACATCACAGCCCGAATCGCATCTCGTCAGCAAAGCAGGCTTCCCAAATCCAAAATCCACACCGTACAGCCCGAACCCGCACCAGCTCGAGATCGGCAAAAGATTCGCCTTAGATTCTCAAGGTAGCCTGACATCCCATCATCGCCTTGCAGCCTATTCACAAAATTGCTGTCGATTTTGGCAAATCGCGGCCCGCATTTTCCCCACCAGCTGCCCTAACTCGAAACCCTTGTTTTCAATCTCGCCGTTATTGGCCGCAGCCGCGGCCATTCCGAGAAATTTCAGACCGACTCTTCGATGGCGTCCTCACCGCTATTGTTGTTGTGCTTCCTTGATTCGTCTGCAAATACTCCGTAACGTTTCCCCAAATTTCATCGCTACTAGTACTATTTACTTGTAGCGATTGTCGAGAATTATTTGAATCGCAATCGATAAAACTAAATGCCCTAAATCTTTCGTCTGTACGCGGATTGAAAGGAGAAAAAGAGGATTAATAAATTTTTCGATGGCATTTAAATTTTGGTTTTTGATTTCGATCGTGATTGCTAGGTTAGAGAGAGTGAAAGATGGTGAGGAAGAGATGATCGGTGGCGAGAATATCTCTACTGCGTGTGAGAGAGAAGTTGGGGAAGGGTTGGGGATAAGAAAATTTCCGTCCAATTCTTTATTATTTTTGTATTAATATTGTGGTTGGAGCGGGTGGGCGGATCGAACAGGAAAATATGGTAAAAAGTGGTCTCATTTTATGAGACCGATCTCACCCAAGTATTTGCCATATATGAAAGCTCATAGCCCCACCCCCTATCCCTGTTGCCGTAAAACCAATTAGGGTCGAATCAAAAAGCCCTTATATAATAATATAGGTATAAAACAATAAGGTTAACCCTAATATATTCAGGGGTCGATCACAAGGTCAGACCATGTAGACATCTCTAATTATCTTCAATAAATGCGAAAATAAAATATAGTAAATCAATTATATATTATATTTTAATTCGTTTTTCAAGCTTGTGAAATCTTGTAAATGGTTGACTAAATTTTTTAGTTGGACTAAATGTGAAATAGATAAAAATTCACCATTTTTTCACTTGCTCCAAAATAAAGAAGAAATCATCATTATATATTTGAGGACCTCCTGAAACTTGAAATATCTCAGAGTGTTCCCGGGTTATTTGGATGAATACTCTTTAGTGCATAAAAAGCAGACAATATTTTCATTTTTGTTTGTTTTTAAAAAAGTAACTAGTTTAACACTTTTTTCACTGGAAAACGAAAGAATTCGGCAAAAAAAAAAAATTTGGCAAAATTTAGATTAAATTGTTATTTTTTTATAAATTAATAAGTAAATTTGTTACTAATTATATTTAATAGTATTTACTATTACCCTAGATTATTTGTGTTATTTTGCAATTTTGCCTGGGCGATGGGCGGGTTCTTCCGTCCTTTCTGAATTATTTGTTTCCCAAGACAATCTTTTCCGACATGTCTTTTTAATGTTTTTTGTCTCTTTGTATTGTATACCCTTAAGTCCCTATCTCTATTCTGTTTCCTGATCTTATCTTGGTTTGCTTTTGAAAATTAACCAATTATGAAGGTTTCTTATGCAAATAATTAATCAGTTGTGTCTTTTTTTTTTTTTCTTTTTTTTTTTTTTGGTGTGGGGTAGGGATGTTCAATTAATCATTGATTATTTGAATACCCTCTTTTTTCATTTTTTTTTTTTTTTCATTTTTGTGATTAGTTATCTTGTTTCTCGAAAGAAACTGCCAATGATACAAGGACAGCAAAGAAGGGCTCTTGATATCAAATTACAATCAAAATTGGCCTTAGTTGCAGTATTGAAAAGATTGTCGATTATTGTTGATCATTACAAGAATTCTCAGCTCATAAAGAAAAGAAATAGAATAAAATTTTATGATTTTCAATTTATGCAAAAAATCTAGATTGGGATGGACCGTTTATTAAATAAATATTGTATTTTTTATTCAAAATTGAAAAATTATTACAGAAAAAAAAAATTAAAAACTAGGTTGGGACGCCACTCAGAGTGGCGTCTTTTTGGGAGAATTTCGGGATGCCACTTAGAGTGGCGTCTCGGACTAAATTTAAAAAAAAAAAAATCGGGGCAGAATTAAAAAAATATATATGGAGAGCGAGACGCCACTCCAACTGGCGTCCCGGGGCAAAATTGAAAAAAAAAAAAGTTGGAGAGCGGGACGCCAATCGGAGTGGCGAATCCTGCGTCGAAATATGGGTTGAAGGTTGTGAGGGCGGTTCCGAAGGCGGATACGCAGCAGGATGGGGGGTTCAGAAGTTGAGGGTGAAGCTTCCACATATTTCTTAGAAATCTTCTCTATCTAAAGTATATCTTGTTGGAATATCTCATGGAGAACTCTAAGGAGTTTATTGATTAATCAATTCTCACTTAAAATAGTAGTAGGACATTATTTAGAGGAGAGGACAAAGTGGGCGTAAGGGGGTTAGGGTTTCCGATTTTTTTTTTTTTTTTTTTTAATTTGCCCCGAAACGCCAGTCGGAGTGGCGTCCCGAAATTTTCCCAAAAGCGAGACGCCACTCAGAGTGGCGTCCCGACCTAGTTTTTTAATTTTTTTTTTCTGTAATAATTTTTCAATTTTGAATAAAAAATACAATATTTATTTAATAAACTCGACCTTATGGTCGGCCGAATGCCTTCGAGTCATCAGTCCGGGAAAGAAAAGGACCGCCTTTGCTTATCTTACTCTTACTAGTCGCTCTATCTATTGGTACCAGCCGGGAACTTAGTTCCTTATTGCGCGTCTGCCATCGAGATCCGGAAAACAACAACAGGGCAACAGAACAACGGTCCTCTTTTTCGTGACATTGTAGAATTTTTCTTTATTTAATCTAATTCAATATTGTTCTTTTATTTTTCTAATATAAAAATATAAATTAATCATGTATAGTTAGAAAAATAAATTTAAATTAATTATCTTAATTAAAAGAAAATTATATATAAAATAATATTAATTACGAAAAAATCTAATTATGAAATAATCTATATAATTTGTATTTATAATAAAAGTTTAAAATCATTTATTTTTAGAATTTCACATGTTCTATATAAGTAAATTTGAATTATTTGCAATAATCCAATTATGTAACTAAATATTAATAAAGAATTAATCTAAGAATAATATTGTGCATATAACTAAATTATTGACGAGTTTAATTTAAATATTAAAATATAAAATTATATAATAATAATAATAATTATTTAATTAATAAAAATTAGACATGAATTAATAATGTGGTATCTTTTCAATTTTTCTAATATACAAATAAAATTATTAACAGATTTAATTTAATATAAACATATATAATAATAATCATAATTAATAAATAAGTAGCCAAGTATACGAAACACGAGTTGACAATAATAATATATTGTATAATTTTATTTTTAGATTTTTAAAATTATCGCAAATAAATTATATATTAATCTATATAAATATCGTGGAGTAGTATTAAATCAGTGTGTGTGTGTATATAATATTCATTTCATGTTTTGAGGGAAATGTTTTCAACATCTTAGCTCACATTAGATTCCACCCGACTCTCTCAAATGTGTCTTTATCTACCAAAAACATGTGCAACACTTTGACTCCAAACTTGATAGTGATTTTTCTTCTTTTTTACAAATGATTACACAAAAGAAAAAAAAGGGTCCTTTCACATGCTTGGCTAGTGACATGTGAACCTTAAGTTGTATTCTAATTTTCTTTCCAGCCAAAAAAATGACAGCACATATAAACTAGATAGACTCCTGCATGGAGACATTAAAGTGAATCTAAACACCAAATCCACAAACTTTTTGCATGAATAAAAAGTTGCTGCGTATCCATGCAATAAAGTGAAACAATCAAATCATCAATCAATGAAATTGCATGCTTTTGCTAACAGGTAAAATGCCACAACATGGCATGGAAAAAGGAATTATATTTAGATGAATCAACATTCAATTGCTTATGATTTTATTTCAATTATTAAGCATATTTAATAATAACTTAACAAAAATATATCATATCATTACACATTTATGCTGTAGATGCACTATTGAGTAGTCCCCCTTAATCTTCAATGACCAATCATTTCATTACTATTTTAATTTAAACTAAAATTGAAAAAAAAAAAAAAAAAAACTCATCCCATTGCACTATCATTCTATATCCAATCACTCTCATGTTTCATTTTTATAATTTTACCATTCTCTCCAAAAGTGAGAACAAGTGAAATGAAACATCAGGCAACCAATCCCTCCTAGAGCATAATAATTGAAGAAACCACAATACAAAGATGACAAAAATGTCCCAAATTTTTCATAATACTTGGCTCATGATAACAACATCAACAACTAAAAAAAAAAACCTACATAAACAAATTCACAACAACATCATAGCTTCTAATAACAAGTGTACCAACTGTTGTAACTCAACCGCACCAAAACATCGATATGATAGAAATAAACCTCAACTAAGACTGTAAAAATGTGTAACATCTACCAATTAATTTACTCCTTCAGTCCTAATCTTACCGCCGAAAAGGTCGACGTGTCCAACAGGCGAACCGGGTCGTAGATTTCCGGTACCTTCCAGAATATTCTCCCCCTTTATTAGCCACTCACAGCCAACAAAGAAGGAATAGCATCCAAATTAGGACTTGCATTCTTACTTGAAGAATTATTATTATTTTTATTATTAGCATCCCTTTTCCCATGAGAAGGCTTTCCAAAAGCTCTGATAGGACTTGCAAATGCCCATACCCAACTCTTACTCTTAATATGACTCACATTATTATTACTATCCTCAACTGAAGCTATCATAAAACCACTAAAAATCCCACCACACCTAACTCTTTCTTTAATACAATATTCTTGAGCATTTTTAATACCATTTTCAATATTTCTTTGAACTGGTTGTACCTTGGGCTTATTACCACCACCTTCCCTCTGAGACTCAACCCTTCTGAGAGTACAATCACCAAAGCCAGTTGAAATCCTCTCAAAGAAATCACCTGAGAAGCTCCTACTCCCACAGCCAACAGATCTAGATCTAGATACTTTAGGGCTAATACAATTCTCATCAACGGCCACAAAATCATCATCTTCCCTTTTTCGCACTACAGATGATGATGATCCAACAGTGTGTGTGTGTGTGTTAAAGCTCAAATCTTTAGAGTGCCCATCGTTTTTTTTGGGAGTGGTATGCTTGGATGAGTAGAGAAATGACCAAAAACCCCTTCTGCTGGGGCTGTAACTATAATTTTCATCCAAGAAATGAATATTATTATTGTCATTATAATTACCTCTTCTTCTTGGGGTTGCAGTGGATTTGCTTCTCTTGAACACAATCGCCGTTGAATCTGAGCCGTTCATCACCATCGCTCCATCTTTAATATTCTTCTTCTTCTTGTGTGTCAACACAAAAGGCATCAGCTTTGATTTTCTTGTATAACACCCATTAGTCTGAGATGAAGAAGCGAGATTCTGGGGTTGTGGGGCGGCGGCGGCGCTGCCATTAAAGGCGGATCTGGAGGAATGAGTGGATGAAGAAGAAGAAGATGAGGGGAAAACAGATGAAGGGTATGAAGAGGAAACAAGCTTGCCGAGCTTTTCTTGGAGGCAAAAGGCACAGATCCCACCTGGGGTGCTGTTTTTGTACGGATGGTTTATGCACTGCATGTTGTCTTCGCCAATATCCTCATGCACAACCTCCATTACCATTTTTATTCTGTTTTTTGCAGAATATTGAAGCAAGATTTCAGTTTTAGCTCGAGATTTAGCAAAACCCAGCTGGGGGAAGGGAAAAAAAAACGATTTTGTTATGTGGGGTCTTTCTTTTTGGGCGTGAAATTAACTGCAGCTGCTTCCGTTGCAGGGAAAAATGGGTTAAGAGAGAGAAAGAGTAGTCAAAGGTGTTTCTTGAATGAAGAAAAATGGCATTGAATTGAATAAAAGTGGGAATAGCGTATGGGTAGGAGAGAGTCCCCAGGAGCACGTGCAAACCAGACTAGTGCTTTCTAGTTGTTAATTTGACAATGCGAATAAGACAAGCTAATTAAACCCTACGAGTGTTTTAAATTAGTGGGGGCCAATCAAAACAATATTTCAACTGAAAACATACTCAAACACCATTTTTGAAAAGAGTTGTAATTGTTCGAATCATAATTTGCTTTAGGGAAAAATCGTTTAGGGGAAAATTAAAATACTATAAATATTAAGTTTTATCTTAAAATTTTATATTTAAAAATAATATATAGTTTTTATCTTATATACACACACAAAGTTATCAATACAATATAAAAATAAAATAACAAAAATCATAAATCTCCAATTAATATTTATAATTTTTTAAATATATATGTTGTCGATATATTTTTTATATTGTTAAATATGAAACACACGACAAAATTATTATGTAAACTATTAGGCTAAATAACATAATAAATATAATGTTATGTATTATGATTAAACAAAACAAAATAAAAGTGTATTTTATATATGTATTATAATATCATGATACGAAAAATAAAATTACTATTTAATATTATTATTTGTATGAAAGTGTGATTAAATATTATATTAATCATGAGTACATTGTTATATAAGATTATATCATCATATTACACAGAAAAAAAGTGCAAAAATGACTTTAATGTTTGCGTTCAAGTGCAACTGTAATTATATTATAAGATAATTTTTTAATAATATCTTTTTAACTATATTACTAATTATTATGATATCATTTCACGATTTTATATATATATATTTCATATATATATAACAAAATAGAATTTCTCTCTCTCTCTCTCTCTCTCACACACACACACACACACACATATATATATGAGGTATATATTCTATTTTGTTTTATAAAATATTACTTTTACATATCAATATTAATATTATTTTAATTTGTTATCCAAATTATAAGATTTTCTCACTTTGCCCCCCAAATTATAAAATTTTTGCATTTTACCCTCCAAACTATAGGATTCTTTCACTTTGCCCCCCCCCCCCCCCCCCCCTTCCTGTTGGAATTCGTAGAGACGAACACCATGCTCGTGCAGCGGAGTTTTTAAAATTTTAGATCTCACAGATTTATCCTGTGAACGAATATATTTATATAATAAATAAACGAGATAAAAGCATGAAACTCTTACAGTATCCAACTTCAGTGTATTGCTATCGTGAAGAAAGTTAGGAAATCTCACGAAAACTCAAGAACTCCCAATCTCAAAATTAGGATTTATGTTTTCTAAAAACTCTCTTGTTTTTCATTCATGTAAACAACTTATGACTTTATGTTATATTTATATTAGGTACATAAGAGAACCCTAATCCTAAAAAGGATTGGACTTGTCCAAGACTTGGGCCCAAAACAATTTTAGCCCAAGTACCTTTATTAATATAACATAGATAATTAAATCCAAATCCAATTTAATTTAATTAGATAATTTCTATCAAATAGAAATTAATATCATAATTATAAACAATTAAATATTACAATTCTAAATAAAATATTTAATACTTTCTTGATACACTCTTAAATCGGAAAACTAATCACATATAGTGTGACCTTATAGGCCTTTATATATGACATCAATCCAATGATGATCCAAACAAAACTCCTAGACGGCTTAGTTGGGCGAACTCAATATATAAAGAACATTCACTTGAACTCAGCGAATTATAACCTTTATACAAAGTTTTGGTGAAATCCCTTTCATTCCGAATCACTCGATTAAGCTTAAGATTTATCCAAGTGTCTATCTCAATGACTTAATCAATTTATCTCATCTTTATTAGTCGACAACTAGACCATACTCAATCACTATATTGAATATGTCTTTTGCATTGGCCAATGACTTTAGTCGACCTAATATAGAGATTATGAGTGATCTCTCTCGAAATTACAATTGAGGAATAAATTCTTTCTCGATTCAACTACCATCTTCATTTACATCATGGTGCACCCGACACAAGCCGTATCTACCCCAAAAGGAGTGCAAGCGTTGGTCATGGTCAAAGTACACCACTCAACAAATAAGGTGCGTATTGACCTCAAGTCGAAGGATTATCACATGTTTTATGCACTGATAAGTTTATAGACATACAATAAATAACTTATCAGTAGGGTTTACCAATACTCTCCAAAGTATCCATGTGTCCATCACGAATAACTATTATTCGCAGTCGTGAGACTTACTGCATTCTCTAAAATATGATTCAGACCACATGCCGACATATATTATATTATCAATATCCCAATCTTGATAATCATTAGTCGTGGCTATTTTAAGAGTAATGTTTTATCAATGACATCTCACCATATCAAAGACAACATTAACTCTATGGGAACATTTATATGAATAATCACAAACAATCAAAATAATAATTCAATAAATGCAATGCCATATATATTACGATATATATAATAATTGTGATCAAGTATAATGTCTTTAAATCTGATTGTCTCTAGGACATTCATATTTTCAATCTCCCACTTGGCCTAGAGCCAATCACCTATATATCTAATATTCAGGTTTACGAAATGCTCATCATGTTACTCATGTCAAACTTGGCATATTCAGGAGAATTTTTATCAGGAATCTCAGGAACAGGTGTGTCCAACACATACTCAATCTTTTCCTGACTCAGAACTAAACACAGATTGCGCAACCAATCCATAAAGTTTGATCCAGTCAACTTGTTCGTTTCAACCAAACATTTCAATGATAAATTCGACATCTTAACTAATATGGAGAAAATTAATAGAGCGGAAATTAAAACTCTAATTCTAATTCTTATGATCACAATTATTAACTAATTAATAAGGACTTTAATAATTAGCTCCCACTATTTTAACATATTCTACGACCCCATGGTAATGTACGGACTCATATCAAATATGATCATAGTGAGCCAAGATCCATATTCATACTATTGCAACCTCTGCTAGGGTTGATGACCACAATAGCACAACTGGTAGGTGCCCAAACCAATTATAGACAATTATAACTCTTGGTCGATCGAATCTAATTCGATCTTACGCTCTTAGTTGATTCCGACACTTGGGCGACAAGAAAGAACTAAGTGAGTCAACCCCATTACACGATCGCAAACATATGCACCTATGAGAGAGCCTTGACCTCGTCGACCGGAGCAAGCACTAGGGTGCAAATACTCATAAACGAAAAAGGTTTCGTACTCACCCAATTATTATGGACAGCGCGTTCGTCCAAGATGAGACTCATATTTTAATTGGTGAACATTTATTGGGGTTTAACAATTAACAAGATGCAAATGAATAATAAACAATTATTGGGCGCCGCCTACCCATAATTTATAAGCAAACGGTCCGACGAATATTTGGGCGCCGCCTACCCAGAGTTTGTAAGTAAACGGTCCGACAAATACTGGGCGCCGCCTACCCAGACAATATATGCGGATTCTATGCTAAAAAGTAATATACGAGCACATAGACAATTATTGCAAGTAGGGGAACAATTCCATAATTAAATTAAAATTCAAAATTTTAATTTAATTCACATTATCAAATAATGCAATAATATAATAATAATCATGGGTTAATCATTTAATTTAGAAAAATTAAATTTCAAATTTAATTTGATTTCTAAATTACTTTAAAAAGGTTTAAAATTTAGAAATTATTACATTCCAAATTTAATTCTTATTTCTAAATATATTTTTTTTTAAAGATGTTCTAATTTAGAAATTAATTAAATTCTAAATTTAATTCTTATTTCTAAATAATTTTTAAAAATGCTCTAACTTAGAAATTGATTAAATTCTAAATTTAAAATTAATCTCCAAGACAATTTTAAAAGATTTTTTTAGTAAAAATACAAATTTCAGAATTTTCAGCATAGCCAAACAGCCCCTTAAGATTTTCTGAAAGTTCTAGGGTCCTTTTTGCAATTTTCGGAAATTTTAGTAATTACAGAAATGCCATTTGGACTTAAAATAGTTTTCTGGAAAGTTTCTGAGGTCAAAACGCAGTATCTGAAAAGTTATGGGCAGTCTCGCAGTTTTCTAAAAACTAAGGGCAATTTTTTGATTTTCATAAATTTCCAAAATTACAATTAAACCCAAGACTATATCAAATTCTCAAAAGTTTTACCCAAGCCCTCGGGCCCCCGATTGACGTCACCGTCGCCACCAGGCTACGGCCCGTGAGGAGACGAATCTTCCAGCAGCAGATTCCCGCCGCAATCCGGAATCCAGGCTGAAACGGGCGGAACCAGGGGCTTCAAAAGGCGACCCGTCGCACATCACCGCCTCACCGTTGTCTGGAGATTACCCCGCCCAGAAGGGTTTGTTTCACCGACCAACGGCGTCGGCCAAGCCGCAGCCCAGCGGGAGGCGCTGTGAGTTCCCACCGGCAGCGCAGCGCAGGTAAGGTCCAGGTACGTCTTCCAGGTTTTGAATTTCAAGTTTTCCAATTATGCAGATTTTCGTTTTTTTTTAATAATAATAATAGTTTAATCCAATTAAACTAAAACGATAAATTAAAACAAAACCTTTAATTAAAATTATTTTAATTAATTATTTAATCAAATTAAATAATCAATAATTATTTCAATCTAATTAAAATAATTAAATAATAATTAAACCCATGATTAATATTATAAGTTTATAAACATAATCGTTAACACAACCTCGCTCTGAAATCACTGTTGGAATTCGTAAAGACGAACACCATGCTCGTGCAGCGAAATTTTTAAAATTTTAGATCCAACAGATCTATCCTGTGAACGAATATATTTATATAATAAATATACTAGATAAAAGCATGAAACCCTTACATTAAATTCAGGTCCGAGTTCAACACTAAGGTATCCACGCGATTAATTCTCCGACTGCAAAATCCAACTTCAGTGTATTGCTATCGTGAAGAAAGTTAGGAAATCTCACAAAAGCTCGAGAACTCCCAATCTCAAAATTAGGATTTATGTTTTCTAAAATCTCTTTTGTTTTTCATTCATGTAAACAACTTATTACTTTATGTTATATTTAGGGTAAATTCCCATATACACCGTTAGTAAAATGTTTTTTTCCCAAATAGGCCATTGATATCTCAACTTCCCATTTAATCCAAAAATTATATAAGAGTACTAAATTACCCTTTATAACTATTTTATTTTTTTTCGAAAATTCAGAACTACCTGTGTAAAATTCAGAACTACTCATGTACATTCAAAACTACTCGTGTAAATTCAGAACAACTCGTGTAAATTCAAAACTACTCGTGTGAATTTCAAAACTACTCATGTAAATTCAGAACTACTCGTGTAAATTCAGAACTACTCTTGTAAATTCAGAACTACTCGTGTAAATTTCAAAATTACTCATATAAATTCAGAACTACTCTTGTAAATTCAGAATTACTCGCTTAAGATTCAAAACTACTCGAAAAAAAAAATCAAAATTATTACATTCAACTTCCGAAAATTCAGAACTACTCGTTTAAATTTCAAAACTATTCTTCAAAAATCTAGAACTACTCGTTTGATGGAGTTTGAAAATTCATTAAAATATGGGAAATTACATACTATTTCGCATAAATTTTGAGAAATTACATACTACTCCGCATAATTGGTTGGGAATTACATATTACATCACGGAATTGTATATTCACTTTCTAATAACATTCAACTGCAGTTCCGCCGCCGACAGCTCCAAAAATCTAAACTACTCGTTTGTATTTCATGCACAATTACAAACAGCTCTCACCCACCACAAACCAACCATCACCATCTGGTCGCCACCATCCCGAAACCAACCATCTCACCATCTGATTAAAATTGCAATTTAGCCGAGAAAAACAAGGGCTTAATTCAATAGACTAAGAAATATTACAAACTACTTTGACAGAAATTGCAGCCACAAGCCATTTATCGGAGGAGACGGGGCCTGCTATCCCGAGACAGATATGGCGTGGGTCTAGCCGGGTGGGTCCAGCACCGCCGCCACATTTCAGTTGCCAGAAGAAGAAAAAAGTCTAGTTTTATGTCAATTTCTCTTAGAAAAATGATAATATTTATCAAGAAAGAAAATATTTACCAATATATACGTTGATCATATCAGCATCAGGTAGACTCTGATCTACGGCATAGGCTTTCCAAATTTCATTATTGGCTTTGCGAGGCCCAACTAGCCCACTTAGTCCAGTGTGAAAGGAATATCTCTCACCTTGGGCCACGTCTTCTCTCCCCCGATTCTTTTCCGATCATTTGCCTTTTGTTATGATTATTACTCAACTAATCATCCTTTTCCGATCATTTCAAGAAATTCCATCGAGATTTTGAAAAGACAGTCCGTCAATTAAATCGCCATGGCCGCCTGTTTCCCAGCACATGCTTGGCCGCCTGTTTCCAATTCCCATCGTCAGAATTAAAGATTGGGGATTTATATATATTAATTAGGTTTTTTAAGGTGTAGGGGTAGTTTTGAGAGTTCAGATATAATTTTTTATTAAAAGGGAAGTATTTGGATTATATAGAAATAAAAAGAATCAAAGGATTAAATGGGAATTGACCCTAATTGTTTGGTAGTATACGAGAATTTACCCTTATATGGGTATTTATACTAGGTACATACCTAATCCTAAAATGAATTGGACTTATCCAAGACATGGGCCCAAAACAATTTTAGCCCAAGTACCTTTACTAATATAACATAGATAATTAAATTCTAAATTTCTATCAAATAGAAATTAATATCATAATTATTAACAATTAAATATTACAATTCTAAATTGAATATCAAATAGAAATTAATATCATAATTATTAACAA
>BMAC01001465.1:0-14992 GCA_014905375.1 Phtheirospermum japonicum
GGCGTGTGTTCATGAGATCCCGGCTGGGGTCCCCTACAGGAGAAACTATAAATATCTCAGCCCCAAGGCTGAGAGAGGTATGTCATTCTCTTGAGCATTCCTGCTTTCTTTCTGGAAAACACCTCAAACGCTTACTGACTTAAGCATCGGAGAGGTTTCCACCGGAAAACCACCGGTGGTCCTTTCTAATCTATTTTTGTGGTGTAGGTTCAGGAAGTTCTTGGGCTTTCAAGTGTTATTCAGGTAGCTCACTTTTTGGGCTGAAACAGCGCATACCTGCTTAGCTCCCAGATCCTTTGCCATTTGAACTCCCCTCAAGAGAGCCTCATATTCAGCTGCGTTATTAGACAGGGTATAGTTCATCCGTACTGCATATTCAGTACCCACACCTGTCGGGTCAATCAATACTATGCCAGCACCACAGCCCTGGTTCCCTACCGAACCATCTGTGAAAATTATCCATTCCTTTTTGTCCTCGGAAGAGCTGGTCATTTCCTGCATAAAATCAGCCAATGCCTGGGCTTTAATGGTTGTTCTAGCATTGAAAGTTATATTGAACTCATTGAGCTCGATTATCCACTTGACCATCCGTCCTGATGCCTCTGGATTGTCCATGATGGCCTTCAACGGTAGGTTGGTCCACACTATTATGTTATGTGAGACAAAGTAAGGTCGCAGCTTGCTCGCCGTGCCGACCAGAGCTAGCATTGCTCGCTCCACCTCCACATATCGAATCTCAGCATCATGCAATATTTTGCTCCAATAATACACTAGCTTTTGTATTTTGCCTTTCTCTCTGAGCAAGACAGAGCTGACAGCCTGCTGCTCTACAGACAAGTACAGAATTAAAGGTCACCCTGAATTGGCTTGGTGAGTAATGACATGCTAGCTAGGTGCTCTTTTAACATCCAGAATGGTTCCTCACATTCATCACTCCACTGAAATCGAGCCTTTTTTCGCAAGGCCTGGAAGAATGGTAAGCTTTTTTCAGCTGAGCGGGAGACGAACCTAGTCAGGGCATTAATTCGACCTGCCAGGCACTACATCTCCTTGACATTTCTTGGTGCCTGCATTTCCATGATGGCTCTTACCTTTTTAGGGTTGGCCTCAATCCCCTTCTCCGTAACTATATACCCCAGGAATTTGCCAGCTTTGACACCGAATGCGCATTTTTTTGGGATTGAGCTTCATCATGTATTTCCTCAAGGTATCGAAGGTTTCTCTCAGACCATCTACTTGCAAGGCTGCCTTCACGCTTTTGACTAACATGTCATCAACATATGCCTCCATGTTCCTTCCCAACTGAGTTTTGAACATCTTATCCACCAATCGCTGATACGTGGCACCTGCATTTTTGAGCCCAAACGGCATGACCACGTAACAATATGTTCCTTTTAGGGTTATAAAACTAACTCGCTTCCAGTCCTCTTCTGCCAACCTGATCTGATGATATCCTTGTGAGGTGTCCATCATGCTTAATAGCTCGCAGCCAGATGTGAAGTCGACTAACTGGTCTATCCTTGGCAGAGGGTAGTGATCCTTAGGGCAAGCACGGTTAAGATCGCGAAAATCTATACACATGCGCCAACCATCTTGAGTCTTGGGGACCAATACCGCGTTAGAAAGCCACTCAGGAAATTGTATTTCCTGAATGTGCTTAGCTTTTAGAAGTTTTTCAACCTCGGCTTCAATAATTGCGTCCTTCTCTGGACCAAAATAACGCTTCCGTTGCTTCACTGGCTTTTATCCAGGGCTGATATTGAGGTGGTGCTCTACAACTGTTGGGTCTATTCCCACCAAGTCATGTGGAGACCAGGCAAAGACGTCAGCATTATCCCTCAAAAATTGAACCAGGTCTACCAGGATTTCCAGGCTCAAGGTCGTTCCCACTCGCACAACCCTACTATCATCCCCTAAGACCATCTCGACCTTCATCAGATCCTCTTCTCTCTGAGCCAGCTCTGGCATCGCTTTCTCCACCCTAGTTCTCTATTTTTGTCTTTCCTCTTCATTACGCTGGATGCACTCGACATACGTTTGCCTGGACGCATACTGATCTCCCCTAACCTCGCCTGTTCCATCCTGGGCAGGAAACTTCAACTTCATATGGTATACCGAGATGACTGCTTGGAACCGGCTAAGGGATGGTCATCCCATCATAACTTTGTATGAAGATGGCGCATCTAAAACCAAGAATCACACTGTCTTGGTCATCCTATATGGCTCTTCCCCCAGTGTAACCAAAAGCCTTACTGCTCCTAAAGGTTTCAAAGCTCCCCCTGCAAATCCTACCAATGAAGTTGTCACTTCTTCCATCTCCACATCCGGTTTCATCTTTCTATAGCGATCATAAAATAGGATATCAATCGAGTTTACCTATCCAAAAATACCCTTCTCACATTATAATTTGCGATAGTGGCTGTTATGACCAAGGCATCCATATGAGGAGCCAAGATGCCATTATCATCCTCTGATCCGAAACATATACTTGACTCGGGGCTATCTGTCCCACCTCTCGCGATTTCTTGACCAGGTCCTTCGCAGCTCTGACATAGCTGTTTTGGGTTCACCTGGAGTGTTCGTCCCACTCACCCCCTATGATCATTAGGGTTTCTCCTCGTAAAACCAGGGCTTGATCACTCCGCCTCCCATTGTCTCTTCCATTATCTTGTTCCTTCCTGTTCCCTTGAGGTCGATCACGCCTACGGGAGTCAGACCTAGATTCTTATCTCCTCATCTGCACATACTCCTTAAGGTGCTCGGTCTGCACCATCCTCTCCAGTTCATCCTTCATATGAGTGCACTGATCCGTGTCATGCCCATATTCATTATGGTATCGACAGAATCGATCAGAACTTTCCTTCATCGGTTTCTGAGAGTAAAATTTGGGCCACTTGAGATCGGGATGCCTCTCAATTGCCTGCAAGATCTCCCCCTGAGTGGTTGCGTATACTTGTCAAAGCGAGGTCGTCCTCCCACCAGGTCTGGCCTAGATCTCTTTATCGGCGCTCTCTCCTCTCTGTCATACCAGTCTCTTTTCTTCTCTCCTTCTTCCTTGATTCTTAAGGCCTCCTCCAAGTGAATGTACTTCTCTACCCACTCCAAAAGCTCTCCAAATTCCAGAGCTGGCTTTACCACCAGCGACTGAAAAAATTCTCCTCTCCTGAGCCCTTGTGCTAACGCATGAACCAGGAGTTCTTCAGATGCCGACGGAACCTCTAGCTTCGCATTCGTGAATCGGTTGATATATGCACGCAAGCTCTCATTCTCCTTTTGCTTCAGACTGAACAATTCCAGTGGCATTTTCTGATATTTCCTGCAGCTGGTAAAATGATGCAGAAATGCTGAGCTGAATTCATCAAAGTTGCTGATAGAACACGGCGGCAACTGACTAAACCAGAGCTAGGCTATTTTAGTGAAGGTCATTGGGAAGACCCGACACATGACCACATCCGAGAATTTGTGCACAGCCACTGCGATTTCAAAACGTCTCTGGTGATCCCATGGGTCTGTTGTCCCGTTATACTCAAAGCCCATGGATCTATAGGAGGCCAAACATCATCACGCATGACCTCCTCAGTGAACGGCGTGCCCCTCCATGCCGGGACCGCATCAACGCTTGCCATTTTCTTCTTAGACTCTCGGACCTCTTTCTGCAAATTTTGCATTTACTCTACGAGATTCGGGTTAGCTTGGCTCGATGTTTCGCTATCAGAAGTGAGAAATTTCTCTTCTCCGTCCTGGAGGGGGGTCCGAACCGTGCACTGCCCGTGCGACGACTCTGTTTCCAATAGAGAAACTGTCCGGGCTGGGGGTGTTTTAGATGGTGGCGTTGAGAACTCTGCAAACTTCTTCTCCACAGCCACTTCCACAGCCTTTCCGATGAGCTCAGACAGCTACCTGAGGAAAGTTTCGTTCAGCGATCCACCATCAACAGGTGTGGGTCCACCATAGGGGGGTTGCGTGGTGCTCGGTCCGGCTGCTGCTAACGGCCCTGCCACCACTGGCCTTGCTGGTGACGGCCTTGTTGACTATGGCATGCCCCACGGTGCGGCGAAACTAGGAGTACCACCCAGATCCCCCACTAGATTTCACCGTAGCCCGTCTGAGGCCATCCGTTATCTCACGTCTTAGCTTTAATTTCCTTCCCACAGATGGTGCCAATTGTTTCACCAAAAAACATGACTATGCCTAAGACCAAACCTTTTCCTTGTGTAAACCTGACTTGCACCCAAAAATACATCAGAAAAGGACCACCGGAGATTTTCCGGTGGAAACCTCTCTGATTCTTAAGTCAGATTAGCATATGGAGTATTTCAGTGAGCAAGGAAAAGAATACACAAGAATGACATACCTCTCTCAGCCTTGGGGCTGAGGTATTTATAGTTTTCCTAGTGGAGACCCCATCCGGGATCTCGAAAGCAAAGGCCATGAATCAAGGACCGTTATGCAACCATGCATGACAAGTGGTCCCACCTGTTCCCTACTGGCAGATCAGGGCGCCAGACCTGCCTTGAACCTACCCTCTTATGATTATCTCGCAGGGAATCCAGACCAGGACAATTCCTGGGCTGTGGTAATCCCACTTTCGCTATATCTCTGGCCTTTTATGGGAGGACCAGGTCAATTCTTCTCATAGACAGGGCTGGTCTAGCCTTCTGGTCTTCTACTTAGCAATCTTGGCTCAGGTCTACCCCAATCCAGGTCTGGCTATTCAGGCCACATCACCCTTTAAATGGAGTCATAATTCAGTACTTTGAATATCTCACTAAGAGTGCATGGAAGAGACGATATAACCGCTTCTAACAACTCTGACCTCACATTAATACCCTGCAAAGTCCAGTGTTTAGTGTTATGAATCAATACATTATTAATTATTATTAAAATCAATTGTGTGAATCAAAACGAAAAAACCTGCAATCCTAATTCTAGTACAAAAATGGACTTCAACTTGAAACATGGGTTTTTTGAATGTTTGCAACCACTCACTTGAAGATTCCACCATCTTAATCCCTTTTGACTTATTTCAATGGATGTTGTTTCACCCAAAAATATAATAACGCCTGAAACCAGTACTTCGCCCTGTGCACGCCTGACTTGCACCCAAAAACACGTCAGAAAAGGACCACCGGGGGTTTTCCGGTGGAAATCTCTCCGATGCTTAAGTCAGATAAGCGTTATGGAGTGTTTTAATGCACAACAAAAAGAATGCACCAGAGTGACATACCTCTCCCAGCCTTGAGGCTGGGGTATTTATAGTTTTCCTCAGTGGGGACCCCATCCGGGATCTCGGAAACACTGGCCGCGAATCAAGAGCCGTTACGCAACTAATTCTGACAAGTGGTCTCACCTGTTCCCTTTTAGGAGATCAGGATACCAGACCTGTCATGATCCTGCTCTCTCCAGGTTATCTCATAGATAAGGGTATCAGACCTGCCTTGATACTGCTCTCTCCAGGTTATCTCATGAGAGAATACATGCCAGGTCAGGACAATTCCTGAGTTGTACTGATCCCTCTTTAGATATATCTCTGACCCCTTTTTCTGAGAAAACCAAGTCAGGCCCTCCATAAGACTGATCTTGCCAAGTCTTCTGGCTTTTCCTTAATAATCATCATTTAGATCTACCCCTATCTAGGTCTGGCTATTCAGGCCACATCAAATCCTCCCCCCGAAATGGTTGGGGTAGGTCTAAATGATGATTATTAAGGAAAAGCCAGAAGACTTGGTTAGATCAGTCTTATGGAAGGACTGACTTGGTCTTCTCATAAAAAGGGGTCAGAGATATATCGAAAGAGGGATCAGTACAGCTCAGGAATTATCCTGACCTGGCATGTTTTCTCTCATGAGATAACCTGGAGAGAGCAGGATCATGAGGGGTCTGGTATCCTGATCTCCTAAAAGGGAACAGGTGGGACCACTTGTCGGAATTAGTTGCGTAACAGCCCTTGATTCGCGGCCAGTGTTTCCGAGATTCTGGATGGGGTCCCGACTATGGAAAACTATAAATACCCCAGCCTCAAGGCTGGGAGAGGTATGTCATTCTGGTCATTATTTTCGTTGCGCACTAAAACACTCTATAACGCTTATCTGACTTAAGCATCAGAGAGGTTTCCACCGGAAAACCCCCGGTGGTCCTTTTATGACGTGTTTTTGGGTGCAGGTCAGGCGTGCACAGGGCGAAGTACTTGTTTCAGGTGTTATTATATCTAGGCATTATTATATTTTTGGGTGAAAACTTTGGCGCCGTCTGTGGGAATCTTCGTTCAAAGCTAAGGCGTGAGTAACACATGGATTCAGCAGGGCTCCGGCAAAATTTAGTGGCGGAGTTGGGTGGCATGCCTAGCTCTTCCACGCCGTGGGGTATGCCAAAGCCCACGGGAGCATCAACGACAGGACCAACAGAGACAGGGCCATTGGCAACGGCCGGGACAAGCACCATGCAGCTCCCCTCCGACGGATCCACACCTGTTGACAGTGGATCGATGAACGAAACTTTCCTTATGCAGCTGTCTGAGCTCATCGGAAAGGCTGTAGAAGTGGCTGTAGAGAAAAAGTTCACGGAATTCACGACGCCCCCGTCCTAGACTGTCCCGCCGCCAAACACAGAGCCACCGCATGCCCAGGGCACGGCCAGGACTCCTCTCCGGGATGAGGAAGAGGATTTTTTAGCTTCTGCAAGCGAAACTTCAAGCCAAACTGACCCGGACCTCACTGAGCAGATGCAAGATCTGCAGAAAGAGGTCAGGGAATTCAAGAGAAAAATGGCAGGTACAGGGATGGCACCGACGCGAAGAGGCACGCCGTTCACGGAGGAGGTTATGCGCGATGATGTGCCAGCCTCCTATAGATCCCTTGTTTTGAGTATAGTGGGACAACGGACCCGTGGGATCACCTGAGCTGTTTCAAAATTGCAGCGGTTGTGCAAAAATTCTCAGATGCGGTCATGTGCCGGGTCTTCCCAATGAATTTCACTAAATAAGACAAGCTGTGATTTAGCCAACTACCTCCACGTTCTATCAGCAATTTTGACGAATTCAACTCGGCATTCCTGCATCAGTTCACCAGCTGCAGGAAATATCAGAAAATGCCGCTAGAGTTGTTCAGTTTGAAGCAGAAGGAGAATGATAGCCTACGTTCTTATATCAACTGGTTTACAAATACGAAGCTCGAAGTGTCGTCCGCATCGAAAGAGCTCCTGGTTAATGCATTATCACAAGGGCTCATGAGAGGAGAATTTTTCCAGTCGCTGGTTGTGAAACCAGCACTGAAGTTTGGAGAACTCTTAGAGAGGGCAGAGAAGTATACTCATTTGGAAGAGGCCCTAAAAATCAAGGAGGAAGGAGAGAATAAAAAAGATAGGTATGAAAGAGAGTACATAGTGCCGATAAAGAGGTCCAAGCCAGACCAGGCTGGAGGACGACCTCGCTTTGACAAATACACGCCCCTGGCAACCCCTCAGGGGGAGATCTTGCAGGCGATTGAGAGACATCCCTATCTCAAATGGCCTAAGACTTACTCTCAGAAGCGGAGAAAGGAAAGGTCTGACCGATTTTGTAGATACCATAATGAGTATGGCCATGATACAGATCAGTGTACCCATCTTAAGGACGATCTAGAGAGAATGGTGCGGACTGGGCACCTCAAAGAATATGTGCGGATGAGGAGAGAAGAGTCCAGGTCTGGCTACCATAGTCGTGATCGGTCCCAGTGGAGCAAACAAGATCAGGATAATGGGTGGAATGGCAGAAAACGAAATGAGCAGGCCCAGATAATACGAGGAGAAATCCAAATGATCATTGGTGGTGAGTGGGATGAGCACGCTAAGCAAACTCAACACAGCTATGTCCGAGCTGTAAGATATCTTGTTAGAAGGACACGTGAGGTGGGACAGATAGCACCGACTCAGAGCATATGTTTTGGCTCTGAAGATGAGGATGGTATCCTGGAGCCTCACATGGATGCCTTGGTCATAATGGCCACTATCACGAATTACAAGGTCAAGCGAGTATTTGTTGACATAGGAAGCTCCGCCGACATCCTTTTCTATGATTGTTATCGGCAGCTCAGGCCGGATGTGGAGTTGGAGGAAGTGACAACCTCATTGGTAGGGTTTGCAGGGGGAGCTCTGAAAACCTAGGAGCAGTCAGAATTTTGGTAACACTGGGGGATGAGCCGTATAGAATGACTAAGACGGTATGGTTATTAGTGGTAGATGCACCATCTTCATACAACATTATGCTAGGATGACCGTACCTGAGCCAGTCCAAGCGGTAGTTTCCATATACCATATGAAGATGAAGTTTCCCGCACAGGATGGAACGGGCGAGGTTAGGGGCGACCAGTATGCATCCAGGCAAACATATGTTGAGTGCGTCTGACGTAATGAGGAAGAACGGCAGAGCAAGAGAGCTAGGGTGGAGAGAGCACAGCTAGAGCTGGCTCCGAGAGAAGAATGACTGATGATGGTAGAAATGGTTCCGGGGGATGATATCAGAATGGTGCGAGTGGGAACAACGTTAAGCCCGAAAATCTTGGTAGACCTGGTTCAATTTATGTGGAGTAATGCGGATGTCTTTGCTTGGTCTCCTCAAGACCTCGTTGGTATAGACCCGACAGTCGTTGAACACCACCTCAATATCAGCCCTGGAGAAAAACCAGTGAAGCAGCGAAAGCGTAATTTCGGGCCGGAAAAGGAGGCAATCATTGAGGCTGAGGTGGAGAAACTGCTAAAAGCTAAGCACATAAAGGAAATACAATTTCCTGAGTGGCTCTCTAATGCAGTACTGGTCCCTAAAACCCCAGATGATTGGCGCATGTGTATAGATTTTCGCGATCTCAACCACGCTTGCCCCAAAGATCATTATCCTCTTACTAGGATAGACCAGTTAGTTGACTCCACGTCTAGCTGCGAGCTATTAAGCATGATGGATGCCTCACAAGGCTATCACCAGATCAAGCTCGCAGAGGAGGACTGGAAGCGGGTTAGTTTTGTAACCCCGAAAGGAATGTACTGTTACGTCGTGATGCCGTTTGGGCTCAAGAACGTGAGTGCCACATATCAGAAGCTGGTGGATAAGATGTTCAAAGAACAGTTGGGAAGAAACATGGAGGCATACGTTGATGACATGTTAGTCAAAAGCG
This sequence comes from Phtheirospermum japonicum, assembly GCA_014905375.1. Taxonomy (NCBI): domain Eukaryota; kingdom Viridiplantae; phylum Streptophyta; class Magnoliopsida; order Lamiales; family Orobanchaceae; genus Phtheirospermum; species Phtheirospermum japonicum. The sequence continues at coordinate 9,144 of BMAC01001465.1, forward strand.
TGAAGGCGGCCTCAAATGTGGATGATCTAAGAGAAACCTTTGAGACCTCGAGGAAGTACAGGATGATGCTTGACCCCAAGAAATGTGCATTCGGGGTCAGAGCTGGAAAATTCCTGGGGTACATGGTTACTGAGAAAGGGATCGAGGCTAACCCTGAAAAGGTAAGAGCTATGATGGAAATGCAAGCCCCGAGAAATGTCAAGGAAATGCAGTGCTTGGCAGGCCGAATCAATGCCCTGAGCAGATTTATCTCCCGTTCAGCTGAGAAAAGCCTACCGTTCTTCCAGGCCTTGCGTAAAAAGGCTCATTTTCAGTGGAGTGATGAATGTGAGGAAGCATTCAATAGGTCAAAAGAGCACATGGCTGGCATGACATTACTCACCAAACTAATCCAGGGTGAACCCTTAATTTTGTATCTGTCAGTAGGCCAGCAAGCCGTCAGCTCTGTCTTGCTTAGAGAGTAGGGTAAGGTATAGAAGCCAGTGTATTATTGGAGCATAGTTCTGCACGAAGCTGAGGTTTGATATGTAGAAGTGGATCGAGCAGTACTAGCCTTGGTTGGAATAGCACGAAAACTGCGTCCATACTTTCTCTCACATAGCATAGTGGTGCGAACGAATCTGCCACTGAAGGCCATCATGGACAAACCAGAGGCGTCAGGGCGGCTGGTCAAGTGGATAATTGAGCTCAATTGAGTTCGATATCACCTTCGAAGCCAAAACAACTATTAAAGCTCAGGCACTGGCTGACTTCGTGCAGGAAATGACCAACTCTCCCGAGGATAAAAATGAATGGACGATTTTTACGAATGGTTCGGTAGGAAACCAGGGCTATGGTGCAGGAATAATATTAATTAATCCAACAGGTATAGCTACTGAGTAAGCAGTGTGGATGAACTATACTCTGTCCAATAACGCGGCTGAGTATGAGGCCCTTCTGAGAGGAGTTCAAATGGCAAAAGACTTGGGGGCAGAGCAGGTGTGTGCAAAAGTTGATTCACGCAGGTGTGTAGGCAAATAAGTGGCAATTTCGAGATGAGAGATGAACATATGCAAATATATCTAGCTCGGTTCAAGGAACTATCCAATGATATGAAGGCCCTAACTGTCCTTCAAATTCCTAGAGAAGAAAATGGGAGAGTAGATTATTTAGCTAAGGTAGCCAGCTCAGCTGTCGATTGCCAGGAGAGAGTAATCACTTTATTGATGGCCGACAATGAATTTGGGACAGAGCTGGTATGTTCGGTGAAGGAAGGAGAGGACTGGCGCTCTCCAATCAAGACATATCTGGAAAAAGGAGAGTTGCCAGAGGACAAGAAAGAGGGACTGAATGTGAGAACCAGTTCTACCCGAGTCTTTTTAATTAAGGGGACGTTGTTTCGGCGAGGATTCGGGCAGCCCCTATTGCGTTGTCTAAGTTTAAAGGAAGGCACTCATATCCTCAAATAAATCCACGAGGGATGCTGTGGTAACCATATGGGGGCAAGGGCCTTGGCCAGTAAAGTAATGCGAGCTGGTTATTTTTGGCCATCGCTGCGAAAAGAGGCTGAGGACTTCGTTAAGAGATGTGAGAAATGCCAGAAAATGTCTCCCTTGACTCGCAGACCAGTAGAGGAGCTCATGACAATGAGCTCTCCCTGTCCCTTTGCGAAGTGGGGGATAGACCTGGCCAGCCCATTCCCAATGGCTCCAGCCCAGAAGAGATTTTTAATCATAGCCATCGATTACTTTAGAAAATAGGTTGAAGCCGAGGCTCTGGCAAAAATCACGGAAGAGGCGGTGATGGGGTTTATCTGGAAAAATATTGTATGTCGGTTTGGTGTTCCAAGGGTCATGATCTCAGATAATGGTACCCAGTTCATGGGAGCCAAAATTAGGGCTTGGTGCGCCAAAATGAAAATCCAGCAACACTTCACATCTGTTTACCACCCGCAAGAAAATGGACAAGTCGAGGTGACCAATCGCATCCTTGTCCAGGGACTCAAGGCACGCTTATACAGATCAGGGGGTAAATGGGTGTAAGAGCTAAGTGCAATACTCTGGGCCTACCGCATTAACCTTAAGGAAAGCACAGGTGAAACCCCTTTCAGCTTGGTTTATGGCATGGATGCCGTCATCCCCACAGAGATCAGCCTTGAAACCCACCGAATACGAAACTTCGATGAAAATCAAAATAACGCATTGGTACAAGATGCGTTAGATCTAATCGAAGAGAAAAGAGAGCAGGCAGCGATTAGGATGAAGCATGTGCGAGGACGAATTCGGGCTGCTTATAACAAGACAGTCCGGAAGAGATATTTCTAGGTGGGAGACCTGGTCTTACGAAAGGCTGACCTAGGGAAGGCTAAGGGAAAGCTGGATGCTACATGGAAGGGGCCATTTCGGGTCACACAGGTCTTGGAAGGTGGCGCATACAAATTGGAAGAATTAGATGGGGCCGAGATACCCCGAGCATGGAATATCTCAAATTTGCGTAAATTTTATGTGTAATATGATTTTTATAAAGTTTATTTATATAATGATAATGCAGGTTTATTCTTGTTTTATAAAAGTGGATCTCTCTAACGCCAGGATTGGCGGGCGGATGCCCATGAAAATCCCTGACCTGATTGTCAGATGAAGCCAGGATTGGCTAAGGGTTGGTCAAGGCGGGAAGATCACGGGAGGGTCCATCAACACAATCTCCTCCTTGTCGGGAGGATCCACTCTTTGGAACGTCCTCGGCGCATTGAATAGCTCGTATAAGATCCGCCAAAAAGCAAACGTTCCAAGCGGGCAATGGAAGCTCATCTCGGCTAGGTCCTCGGGTGGGATGGTGATTTTAAAGTGACCCGATGACTCATCCAAGAAATGATAGGAATAATGGCCGGCTAGCTTGTTCATCCTTTGATCGACAAACAGGGGAGGGAAATGATCTCTCTTGGTAGCCGCTTTCAACTTCTTAAAATCGATCAACATCCTCCAACCCATTGTAGCCCTTGTGGCCAACAACCCTCCTTCTTTATCCTTAAGAGCTAACAAGCCGCTCGTCTTGGGCACCAAGTCAATGGGCTTCACCCACTCGCTTTTGGACATTACGAACATCAAGCCCTCCAATATCAACCTCATCATCCCGGCTCTCACCATGTCTCCAAGACTCGAATTCAAAGCGCTAACTCCCTCAACCACTCCCGATATCCAATCAATAGCACTTTTAAGAACATCAACCCTTTAACCATCCTCTCCTCCTTTTCTTCTCGGTGGGGGTTTGCAAGGATAATAATTGACTCGCTCTCCTCATCCTCCTCAAGATAATCGTCAATTTTCCCAAGCTCATCATCAATAACCCCACCTCCCCCTCTAAAAGTCATCGTTGCCCTCAACGACACATCGAGACTCATCTCCACACAAAGCGGGGTCAAATAGAGGCACAACGGGCTCATCTAGAAGAACAAGGGGCTTATCCTCACAACATCCCTCTACATCGACAACCGGGCCAACCACGTCCTCATTAATCCAATTCTCAATATAAACCCGTTCGACCTTGTCCTTGAAGAATTCCATATATACCCATTCTTCCACAAGACTCTTTTGAAGTAAAGGGCAAAGGATCAAGAGAGTTAAAATCATCTGAAAATGAAAACAAGTCCTCTTCCGACGGCGAGGCAACCGGAGGGATAGGGGAAAGATGGACTTGAGAATTGGCTTGTAATGGCCCCATGGATCCGGATCGGGAGAGGTGGAGTAGTTAGAAATCACCGGGATATTCAGATGATAAGGGCCCACAGGGGAAGTAAAAACCGGATAATGAGACGGCGGGTGGAGCAAAAGATGACATGGCACAATCGGGTCCCACCGGACATCCATGGTCGTCATACACATCCTCAAAACGGCAAGAGTAGGTATCATGACCACGCAATCCACACCATCCACATCCCAAAAAAGGTTGGTTAAGATCCCTCATAGTACGGATGGGGGGACTTATCTCATAGGAGCTCGGACCGCCAAAGGACTCATATGCCTCGTGATCTTTAGTGGTTAAAGGGGGAATTCAGGGAACACCAAACGAGAAGGGAAATGGAGTTTGCATATTCGGATAAGGATTTGAAGCACCATACCCTCCGGGAGAACCACTCATGCCAGCGACGCCACCAAACCCAACATGGTTTGCACCATGCCCTCCCATGTTGGGTTTCCCATAACCATAACCACCATTGGCAACGTGGTTTGCACCATGCCCTCCCACATTGCCAAATCCATTATACATCCTCTCATTCCCAACATGGTTTGCACCATGCCCTCCCATGTTGGGAATGTATCCACCATAGCTATATGAACCTTGCATACTTAAAGCAAAAGCGTCAAATACCAAAGAAAGCTAAAAACACAATGAAACGACAATTAAATCGAAAGCCTTAACCAAGCCGAGTTGCAACGGCGCCATTTTGTTAGAAGAGTTTTAGTGGTGATGAATAAATCATCGGGTTCATGGCTCGGTATTATTGGAATTCGATTCAATTGAAGTATTTTATGTGTTTCAAGCTTTGAAAAAAAATAAAATAAAATTAAAATAGATTAACTATCCTATAAAATGAAAGTGCAAGTTGGTAGGATGCCTCGTCGGATGCCTCAAATAGAAAATGCAAAGAAATAAAGGAAATAAGCAAGGAAATGCATTGTTTCACCAAGTACAAGCATGCAAGCACAAGGTACAACTATGCATAAAAACTCAAATAATGCAAATTACCAAAAATGAAAGCATGAATGGATAGAGCAATGAAAATGGACAGGAAAGTTTAAAACTTTAAAGAAACTAACAAGCAACGAAGTCTAGATCTAGGATTTAAGCTAAAACTATGCATTAAAATAAAAATCAAAATAAAGCATAGGAAAAACTCAAAATCAAGATGATCCAAGAGCCGATCTATGATCTAGATGTGTCACTCATCTAGATTCCATAGCCAATTCATAAGTTTCATCATGAATTCAAGGTGCTAAGATAAAAAGCATGAAATGAAGAAAAATGCATGAAACTGTAAAATAACGTGAAATTAAACGATCTAGGCCTCAATCTATGATCTAATTGTGTCAATCAACTAGATTCCATGGATGATTCACAAGATCAAGCACAAATTCTAATACCTAAGGCAAAAAGCATAAAACAAATGAAGAACAAAGCATGAAACTAAAAGAAAACTTACTAAAATTAAATGGAGAATCCAAAAGTTTGATTGAAATTGCAAGGAATTAAAGATCCAAGGGAGTACTTGAATCCTTCTTGAGCTTACAAACCCAAGGCAAAGCTTGAAAATTAAATCTAGAGAGAGAAATTAAGTCCCAAACCCAAGCTTGGGTTGGGAGGAGGTGGTTTACAAAATGAAAGAGAGGTTCTATTTATACAAGTTAATTAGGGGTAAATGGGTCAATTATGACATATGAGCTTGGATTTCCATGCATTGACCAAATTTGACCCAAAATGGTCAAAATAGACCATTTGGGTCGAGTTGGGCTCGATTGGCTCGGCAAAATTGCAAGGTGGCTCGGAGATGGGCGAGATGGCTCGGCGCTGGGCAGGCTGGCTCGGTCGCTGTCGGCAGGCGTGGGCGGACACGTGCGGGCATGGCCGAGCGTTCTCGGCAGGCATGGTCGGCAGGCGCGCGTAGTCGATCGACTGCTCTCGGCAGGACGGGCGTGGATGGCCACTCTCTGAAGTTCAGTCGAGCCGACCGCTCGGCAGTCTCGGCAGGCGTGGCGTGCAGGACCTCGGCAGGCTCGGCAGGCGTGGGCGCTGGATCTCGGCAGTTGCGCGCGGGCTTACGGGCGGGACTCGGCAGCTGCGCGCGGGACTAGGCGGGCGTGGCCGGCAGCGCT